>JBAMCR010000078.1:0-65257 GCA_037075045.1 Mulgravea parasiatica
ATCACTCTAAAAAAAGATTATATTGATGAATAAATATGAATTGTTTCCAAAAAAATTTTTTTTCCTTCTTAGGCCCGGGACTTATTGACCGATGTGTTACATATGTATTTGTGTATGTATATGCATACATACATACATTTAAATGTACATACAAGTATATAACTTAATAAAGATGATAGTCGATTGTTGCAAGCAAATGGGCATATTAAATTAAATTAAATTAAGGCGTAACCTCAATAAATAAGTAAATAAATAAATAAATATTACGGCACAAGAAGAGAACATTTCAACTGAATTACAGAACTCGGTACGTTGACGTTGACGTTGACGCTGACTTCGACCCCATTTACAATACACCAAGACTGGGGGTCAACCGTTGGGTCAACCTGTGAGTTTGGAATGTGAGAAAAAAACGAAAAACGGCGTAAAGAAAAAAAAATTAAACAAAAATCCCTATGAAACTTAAATTTTTAATTTTTTTTAATTTTTATTAAATTTTTATTTAATTTTTTAATTGTGAAATCCAAAGAAAGTTTTTTTTTTCAATTATTTTATCGTTCGTAAAGAAACAATTTTAACAAAACAAAAATAAAAAATTTTACTTTATCATTTTTGTGTATTATTTTCTTTTGTTTTTCTAATGTTGCGGGTTTGGAGGGTGTGACATTGAGAGATGACCTTGAATCATTTGGAAAGGTCAATTTGCATCAAACACAAATGCCGCTAAATGGCAAATAAAATGTAATTTTAATTTAATCTAAATAATTGGCGTTGCATAAATGCGAAAATCTAACTTCTGTGAATGCTCGACTACAAGATACCTAAAATCTAAATACCCAATACCGCCCCAATATGTAAATGAAAACATTGAGAGTGGGCGTGGCAATAAAAACTCTCAATAAATGACATAAATCTGTAGACAGGGGGGAGGATATGGTTAAATCTGCCATATGTATGGTACATTCACGTTGCACAACTTGATGATACCCTGTTTATGCAATTTGTTTTGGGGCCTAGGGTATATAAAAGCAAACTAGCATCATTGGCGACCTCTAGCGACCGTGAATTGCATAACATGATCGGTCCCTCCTCTCTGGATATGCGATAAGCACAGATACACACACAAGCATAGATACACAGATACACACACACACACATGCATATAATATATACATTTCATTTTAGATACAATTTATTTATTTAAAAGCCGCGACTAAACAACGCTTTGCTTTAGTTTTTGTCTTTTAAGCCTTTTTTTCGTTTTTTTTTTTTATTTTGTTCTGTTTTTTTTTCTATTCACTTGTCTGCTGTCAGATTTATTGTTATTGTTTTTTGTTTTGTTGCTTAGTGCTTGTTCCTCTCTGTTTTTTTTTTGTTGTGTTGGCAAATAACAATTTGCTGTGAAATCCAAATAAACAAACAAAAAAAGCCGCTTTGACTTGATCAAGTTCCTGAAATCTTGCTATCGAAATGTTTTTTTTTTTTATTTTGTAATTTTAAGATTCGTTTTAAGGTTTAAGGTTAAATATACTAGTTAATGTTAGGCTTGGCTCGAATATTTTTTTTGTACAAATTTTCGTCAAATTTTTATATTTTATTACAATACAAAAATTTGGATAACATAAAGTTTTTTTAATGAATCTTGAATTTATTTAATTTAAATAAGATATAAATGTTTATAGTTTCAATATTGTTTAAAACTATTAAAGATCATTAACTTTATTTTATTTTATTTTGAGTTTAAATTATTTATTTGGTATTTACAATTTATTGAAAAGTTTTTATTTATTTCAAATTATTTACATATATTTTAAATATTCCTAACGAATAATAATTTATTTATTTTTAAAATAAATAATATTTATATACAATAGATAAATAATAATACTTTTACTTTTACTTTAACAAAATAAAAATCTGTTAATTTTTTTTTTGTTATAGTTTATTATTTAAATATCATAATTTGCATTAAATAAAAATAGTTGTAGGATATAAATTCAAATTATATTGCACAATTTTCATATATAATTAATATAATATAATTAATATAATAAATAAAAACTATTTAAAATATTTATCGAATTGTAGAAAAAAAATCTCTAGCCAAGCCAATTGAAATTTGGTAAAAATTTATTTTTATACTCACAAAAAATAGACAAAAACAACAGTTAATCAATGAAATATTTAATTAACAAACTTAAATAATCTTAAGGAGTATTGGTAAGTATTGATTTATAATTAGTATATATATGTTAGGGTATCTGTCTAGTCGCATACAATTAATTAGCACATTTGTGCCTTGTTTACAATTAAACTTGTTTTTTGTAAATTTATTTCTTGTGCATTTTTAACTATAAATCAATTAACTAATGTTAATAAAATTTTAAGTTTTTGAGCTATGCTTTGTTTTGCTTTTTTTTTCGTATTGTATTTTTATTTTGCTTATCAATTATACAAATTAACTGTTATCACATGGCGGAATCAATAATATTATTAATACATATCAATCCATTTTAAACACATTGATTAGCATAGCACAGTTATCGCCATGACAAGTCGACCCCCTCCCACTCCTCCGCCCTCCTACTGCCCGTTGCCCAAAAACTTTTCGATTTTATTATTCCCATAATTTCATACAGTTGCCTGTGACCATATGTACGAGTATGTACATACATACATACATACATACACACATACACATGCGTATGCGTAAACAGTTTAAATTTGTTAATTGTTTATCAGCCGCCGACTTTGTATGCAAATCCTCAATTTAGTCCATTTTTTATTTTTTCATTTGTTGGGGATTTTTTTTTTTTGGTTTTTTTTTTGCCATTGTTTAGAGTTGAAAAACTTTGTTTGTTCTCGAAATTAAAATTGAATTGTTGAAATTCGCGTATTATAAATGAACAATGAGCAAGCGAACAGTTGCCATTTCATCATTGATGATTATATCGTATAAGGGGGGCATATGAAATCGCTCTTTTCTCCCCTCTTTCTGCATAGTTCCCCCCCCCCCCCCGCTCCCCTTCCACAACCTCACCTATAATGTTGGCCCTTTTCAAGTGAAAATAACTGTGCGTTGACCTCTTTCAAGACAAAGATTGTAAAGTTACATTCGTATGTATATATAATTTTTTTTTTATTTTTTGTATTGTCAAATTAAGTTTCATATTTTTTTTTCTCTTTGTTGTTTTTTTTGTGAAATTATGTTTCTGGCACATGTGCCCGATCTGCCCAATCTCTTGCATATATCTTCTAAATACTTTATGCCCAATTTAAAGTTGTTTTTTTTTTATATGTATATATCTTTCTTCTTCTTTTTTTTTGCTTTTTGCGGAAGTTTCAATCGTTTTTAATGAGACTTACAATGCTTGCAGCGAAATGCTTATATAGGTTCTGATTGGGTCTGCTGTGCTAAAAGATGCCCTGCAATTTGTAAATAGACTCATCATTTATTAAAACTTTGAGTTTTATTTTCAAAAAAATTTTATTTAAATTACTAAAAAATTAAAATAAAAATTTATTATAAAGTAAATAATAATAAATAAATAAAATAATAAAATAAATAATAATAATAAATAAAAAATTATAATAATTATTATAAATAATAATAAATATATTGGTTAATTCAACCGGCTATACCCAGCTTGGCTATTCATTTTTCGAACAGGATATTAAAAAAAAAACGCAGCTCAATAGGCGTTGCCGTCGTCTGTCGTTGTAATTTAGCGTGTGGATCTTTGTTGCGTGTGTTTGTGTGTGTGTATGTGCGCTTGTATGTGCATGGCTATGTGTGTGTGTGTGTGCGTGTGTGAGTTTGGAGCACAATCAGCGTTTCTAATTAGCCAGCCAGACGCTTATTAGACTTTGGATTTTGGACAACGGCTTCAAATTTCAGCTGCAGTTGGAAAATGAAATAAAAAAAAAATAAAAAAATACTGACGATTTTTTTTTCTTCAGGCTTCAAGTTTCAAGCTGGCAATTTGCTTTAAAAAATTGCTCCCTCTTCGTTTGCCTTTCGCAAGTTAGCAACAATTGCAAAACAATAACAACACAATTGCAACTACAATAAAAATATTTTATTAGCAACATTTACGGCTTAAACATTTGCACAGTGCAACGCCGTGAAGTTGCACAAAGTGTTTATAAAAAAATTATATTGTACTATAAAAAATGCAATTGCCACACTTAAAATCAAACAAAAGTGAATAAATAAATGTAAGCAAATATTAAAGGCAAAGAAGAAGAAAAAATCAAACAAAAGTTGATAAATAAATGCAAGCAAATATTAAAAGTAAAGAAGAAGAAAAAATAAAATAATATTCATGTTAATTGTTAATGACAAATGCATGTTGCTGATTTGATTATTTATTTAAATATTTATTTTTTTATTGACGAAAAAGAGTCAATTGGCCAAGTCAAGCTCTTTGTCTCTTTTTGGTTGGAAATATTTTTAAAATTTGAATTTAATTTTTTAGCAATTTCAGGTATTTACTATACTTTTTTAATGCCAAAATTTTACTTTTTAAATATACAATTTATATTACTTTATTACTATTGTATTATATACTTTTTTTTATTTGCAAAGTTTGAATTTATTTTTGTTAAAAAAAAACTTGAAGAATTCTTCTTTCGCGGAAAAGAATATTTGATTTTGCTGTGTCCTTTTTATAATGATGGATTAATTTTAATATTATTTAAAATAAATAATAAATAATATTTAAAATATGTGTTAATTTTTTTTTGTTTTTGCCTTATTTATTTTTAAGTTTTTGCTAGAAATCTTTTCTTTGTACAAGAGAAATAAAATTTTTTTTTTTCAAAATAAATATTTTCTTAATGAAAAAGTGTATTTAAAATTTGTCAAAGCCTTGACAGACAGATGGACAGACAAACATAGTTATAAATGTATGTATGCATCTTGAGATTAGTGTGCAACATTTTAAGTACATACAAATACGAGTATTGTAACATATATATTGGAGTCTGAGGCAATTATGGGGCGTGCCACAGGTCAGTTGCATGCACCTGCATTTAACTAGTTGAAACTTTTAACACTATGCCGATTATTCAGTTGCGAAACTGGAGCAAATGGACTTTTCAATGGTAGCACGATATATGTATGTATGTATGTATGTGCTTGAATAGTTTGTTTTACTATAGATTGGGCGTGCGAGCAGTTGGCTTATAAGGCAGGCGTTAAATGGTCAACAAACTGAACTGAAATTCATTTTTTGTAAGCAGCTGCAATAGTTAATCACAAGCCCTGAGAGTAAAAGTATTTTACGCTTATGGCAAACACTGCCTGCTGTAAGTCTATATACACAATTCATTTGGGCTTTAGAATAAACACAAATATTTGCACTTTTTTTTACAGTGTATATGTAATATAAAAAAATAATAAGAAACGTTTAAAAGATGTTAACAACTTTTGCTTACACATTTATTTTATTTTCTTTTTTAGAAAATGTTGATAATTCTGAGATTTTAGCTTCTATATGAATTTCAATACAAAATATGATTTAAATATTGCAATTCTTGAAATAAGATGTAAAATAAAAATTGTTTTTTTATTTAAATTATAAATAATTTTAATGCCCGAATGATTTGATAGAAAAGTGAAAAGTTGTCTGCTTCAAATCAAAGCAATTTCATACAATAAATTGAAAAAGTTTTAAAAGTATAAGCCAAAATTATTTAAATTTTTTTTTATTTCTTTGCTTTCTTTTCTTTCTTTTTTCTTTGTAGCTCTTTTTTTTTTGTATATTAAAAACTTTTTGCATGGCAAAAATTGTTAAAAATCATTTCTTGACGTGTTTTTGGATTTCATTTTAATTAAAAAAAAAATTATTCTTCAAAGTGATTTCAGATTTGTTCAACATTGTTAAAAGTGTATATGTAACCGATCTGAAATTATAATAAAACATTAGTAAAATCAGGTTTTCTTTTTTGGAATTTATTCAACCGAAACACGACAAGTTCTTGATTTTGTTGCTGTATGTTATTTGTATGTTATATCTCGAGCGAAAGGCTATTCTTCACTTGGCCAATGCCAAAAGCTGAAACAGTTCACAAAATGCAAATCCATTAAAACATTTTTTGTTTTTTGTTTGTGTTTTTTTTTTTTTTTTTTTTTTTTTTTTGTACGCTGCTGATCGAGGAAGGGCAAAAGCGGCGAAGATGAAGGGGGAGATACACAAACCAGTTTCCACTTTATGTAAATTCCCATTAAGTTCTGCGATTGTCATACTATGTAAATAAGTAGATTTCACTGTATCAAGAAAGTCCCATGTATGTGTGTGTATATATATATATATATATATGTGTGTGTGTGTGTGTTTCACTAAATGGCAAAGTATTTAGCAATGACTTTGCAGCTTTGTTATACCCTCTAATTATTAAGAATTTTCTAATTCAATTATATTTAATCCAATTAAATTTTTTTTTATTTATTTTAAAAGTATCAATAATATTTGTCTTAAAGTTTTTTTCCCAAAACGAAATATATATTTTTTTCTAACACACACATTTTAATAAATAATATTTACAATGCATTTGCACTTAAAGTAAAGTTTAGGTTTTTGTCAAATTTTAATAACAAAAGATTTTTACAGTTTTAATTGATATCCATAAGATTCGCCTGAATTTTTTATAGGGTGTCTGCAAGTCGAAGAAAGAAGAAAAGATTTTTTTTCTAGGTTTTTGTTATTTTTTATGTTTGTTAAATTTATTTCCACACAAAATTATTTAAACACTTGCGCTTGGCCATAATTGCTGCGGGCGGTTACAGTACAGAGCAATAAATCGTATTAATGGCATTTCGAATGGGAAATGTGTTTACTTCGCGTAATATTATCAATTAGACAGGGCTAAAACTGTTAACAGCTAATGGGCGGAATGGTGCTAAGAAGCGCTAAAAGATAACAGATAATTAATTATACACAAAATCAAATGAAATGAAACGAAAGACTTATGCAACGAACTTCAGTTAAACGAATGACTTATGCAACGAACTTGGTAATAATGTGTACATATGTATGTATATACATATAAAAATCTAATGGACAAACTGTTGAATGCCTCATTTCGTTGAAAGCAGACACAGCATGTGGCATGCCCCTTTAAGAGTTGTGCTTAGTCCAGTTTTTGTTTAGTGTTTGTCGAAGTGTAACCAAAAACATTTCCCACGCTCGCTATTTTGGCTAAAACTTGTTAAAAACTCTTTACATCTGTATTTGTGTGTGTGTGTGTCTGGGTGTGTGTGTGTGTGTATATTATAATGCCTAGCTCTGGCTATGTTGCAAGGCGTATCCTCACCCTGGTGGCGCTTGTTGGCTACCGTTGCACGCCAGCTAGACCCAACAAAAACAAAAGCAAAAGCAAAAGCAAAAGCAAAAAACCAGCTAAAAGCGAAGCCAAACTATGACCAGAACCGGTTGCCACAGACAAAAATGCAAGCTATATATTATATATGGGGAGATATAAGAATATCTATATATATATACTATATATACATATATATATACATAGTATATACTTATATATACATAAATTAATACATAGCAAGTAGCCGTTGCTTTTGCCTCAGCAGCAAACAACAAACAAAAAAAAAAAGAAAAAAATCCGAAAAAACTAAAGAATTATGTGCCACACTTTGTATACCCTTACATGTGTATGGTATATCTTAAATATTAAATCATTTGATTTTAATAAAAAAAATCAGCTTAAACTTTCTAGATAATTTAATAAAATATAAAACAAAAATTTTAAACATTAGCGTACAAAGTAGAAACACATTTTTTGCTACCCTTAGTTAGGGTATAAAAAACGAAAAAAATAAAATAAAAAAAAGAAGCACAAACAAAATCAAGTTTTGCATTTTCATTTAAATTTATTGGTTTTTGCTGCGGTTTTGAGGTTTGTTGCCAAGCAGCAGCCACAATGGACTTGCAACTTGATTTCCAGTCAAGTGGCAAACAAGATTTTGCAGCCAGTTTTAAATATGGCGACGTGCCGCATTTGGTCATTGGGTACACAGACACGCCACAACTATTGACACATGCATATACACTTCAAAAGGCAATAATGCTGCACTACCACATACCCATCAATATTACTAAGAAAATATTTCAAATGTTAAAAAAAATAAATTAAAAACAAAGACAAACAAAACAAAAAATAATGTATTGTTTATATAAATGTATATATATTATTATTTTACAGATAAACAAAACAAAAAATAATGTATTGTTTATATAAATGTATATATTAATATTTTACAGATTAAATAATAAGAAATAAAACTATTAATAATATATTGTAGCATTTTTATAACATTTCGAATGGAAAAATTTAATGCATCTGCCTGTATGCGGCATTTCTTTTCAAGTAGCTCAAGTGTTGCATGACTTGAGTGTTGCGAGTTGCACGTTTATAAAAGTTACAGGGTATTAAAATCACATGCTAAAATACACGTTTAACAATAATAAATGACAATAAATTGAAGAATGCCGTTTAAATGTTGAAATTCAACTGAAATCCCTTCGAACGGAACAAATAGATTCATGTGGAATATATTTATATATTGTATATATATTGAAAAACTGAACACTTTAAAATATATCTAGTAGGTCTTTTAGTTGTTGTTGTTCTTTCTTTAATACACGGTATATAATATAGCATAATAGTCACAGTTATAATAGAAATAGAAATAGCTTTAAAGATGCAACGTTACACTTAAAGATATTTCATATTTATTTGTTCTCTCTTTTACTTAATTAAAGTTGAGATAGAGTAGGGCGCGGCGTGGTATGCAACATGTGGCAACATGCCGCCAACATGTAACTACATGCGCACCTGGAATTTGCCTGCTTTGGTTAAATATTTAACGCCCTTGAAGGGCTTATACTTCTCGCCGTACAAGTCCAGCCGATTGACCTTCAAACCGGATACGGCAAGTTGTGAGATTTGGAATTGCACATTAATGGAAGGATTTGCATCAATATTTGTGCCACCGGGCGTTATGCTCACCTATTTATTAATGAATTTGCGTTATTGTAATGTAGCATATATAAATCTTAACCGATTTACTTACTGAGCCACGAAGATTGGGCAACTTGGCGACATCGATGCGTCCAACATCCCAGGACAACGTTTTGCTAACCGAATCGAATGTATATTTACCCTGATTGGGTGTTAGCAGGCAATTAAGCACACATTTGGGCATGGTCAGCTCCAGCTTGACCTTATCGACGGTGCGACCGAGCGTATTGCGTGGCCCGATTGTCAAATCGACGCGACCCTGTTCGCCAGTTTTAATTGAAAAATTATGCCGTATATAAATAGGTATGGCCACCACAGATTGGGAGCTGATGTGATACGACATTAAGCGAAAGTTGCCATCGGGCGGTATAAATGATAGCAAACGCTCCGCTTCCCAACGCTTGAAACGCACGCACGGATGAAATGAAACATCATCAAAGAGTCGAGGATTCATAAATGACAATGTCAGATCCGGCATACCCGACAGCTTGATGCAACAATCAATCTAGAAGATTATTGGCAATTAGTCAATTGAAACGCACTTCTAAGTCGGCCACTTACGTGTCCTTGTATTTCGGCAAAGACGGTGGAACCCGATTTATCAATGATTGCGTCCACCTCCTCAATGACATCGAAATAGGCCTCGTTGTTGGTATACCGCACACCGCTGCGTCGCCAGGGTATGGCCGACAATTGGCCCGAAGGCAGCGTGGTGCTAACGCTGGATAAAAGTAAGTCAAAAATCATCATATTAAGTACAATGGAAGTAGATGAAGATGAAGATTAGATACCCTTGCAGACAGATCTATGTCAAGCTTCATGAAGGATTGAAGGAAACAGACAAGCGGACAGTGTGAAAATTTTATGACAACATTCAAATACTCTCTGCAAGGGTATTTAATCTCTTAATTTGTATAAGAGATTTTAAATAGGACGCACTTGCTCTTGCCCGTTACGGTATTGGCAATTGTGCGCAATATATTCGGCGGTTTGATTAGCTCCTTGAGTATATTGCTCTCGGTAGCCAGGGGGAAGCCATTGTCGAGCATCTCATCCAGAAGCTCATAGACGACAACATAATTATCTTTGATCACAGATTCGGAACAATCGCCAAAATAATCCTGAAATGTATCCACGACACGATGCAAAAACTCGATGACAAAAAGTGGGGGCACCTCCTGCTTGCAGGCAGCGACCAAGGATACGCTATCGCGTTGCACGGTAATTAGATAATAATGCGGCGTTGCAATTACGGGTGGTACATCCTTAAGAAAAAACAACATCAAAATAAAATAATACAATTAGTAATTCGAGATCTTTAAGTAAATAAATAACGTAAATTTACATATGGAGCTGAGCGCTGAGCATCTAGAAAATATTCGCATACGGAACGTGAGACAACGGAGCGCCAGTGCTTTTCCAGAAAAACTTCACTAAAAACGACAAAAAAAGAGAATAGATAAAGAAAATTTATTATAATTATATTTTTCACAAATTATTGAGCATATGGAAGAGGAGATTGTAACTGTGATTTAAGCGCTTACCCGCTGCTGTTTACTATGAACAGACTGTGTATCATATTTTGTGATTTATTTGCATATGTTTATAAAAAAAAATTAATTAGATTTGTTTTTGCAAAAAAAGAAAAGGAATTTACAACAAAAGAAATGTTTACGTGTTTCAATAGAAATACCAAACAAATGTGAAAGAACGCGAACTTAACATGGACTAGTGAAGTTAACAGCACGGTATGCTGTTAAAACACTAACTTAACAGAAATGTGAATGCAAGCGAAACAAAATAAAATTTAAAAGGTGACTACGAATACATTTTAAAAAATATTATATTTATTTATGTTTTTTAATGTGGATAATATTTTAATTGCAATAAAGTAAATTGTATATTATTTTTATTTATATTGCGTGAACAGCATACTGGGCAAGCAAAATGTTAATTAACAGCATTTCGTAGAAATCAAGCAGCTGTTGACAGCGTTGCCATATTGTTAGACCTAACAGCTGTTATTTGGAAGATGTTTTGTGAAATGAACTGAAACAGATGTGAGCTTCAAATAACAACACAAAAAAAAAAAAAAATTAATAAATAAAATTTGCTGTAATTGAAGTGGAAAAGCGTTGAGGCAAAGCCAAAATTATAAAATAATTGAAACAGACACCGCAAATATATTAAAATACAGGCGAATTGCCTATGTTGGCCAATTGGCGGCAACTTATATAATCATCAAATGAGGAGCCTTTATAGCAGCTCCGTGCGACGTCTCCTTGACAGTTGGCCCGGCAAGAAACGCTTTGGCATCTATAGATTTCTGCCCCTATTCTTTGTACTTGGCGCGGCATTAGAGTTCTCCATGATCAATTGGACGGTTGGCGAAACAAACTTTTGTAAGTGTTAATAAAATTAATTTAAGATTCCGATAAGATTGGATAAATGCCAGTTGATTTATCTTATAAAATTTATCTTTTTAACTATTGCAGATCGTACATTTAAACGGAGACAGGCCAAAAACTACGTGGAGGACCAACAGCAGCTGCATCACCACCAACAACAGCAACAACAACAACATTTACAATAATGCCAGCCGGCGTGTCTTGGGGGCAGTATGTAAAGTTTCTGGGTTGTGCAATGTTGGCCATGATGGCCGGCTCTCAGGTGGTGCATCTGTACTATAAGCCGCTAGAGGATTTGCCTACTTATATAGAACGCGAGCTGCAGCATAAAGATCCCAATAAAGAGACTCCAACCTAGGTGTTCAAATGAAGCATTCTTTTGTTGTTTTGTTGTTGTTGTTTGTTAAGTTTTACTGTCTCTTTCTCTCCTGTTTTGTTTTTGTTTTCCGTTTTTTTTTTTCGAAATGAGATTTACAGTTAAATTAAATTAAACTTAAAAATGCTGAGGGATTCCCACATCTCATTTTGATTCTTTGCTCAGTTGCTGCTTGGCGTGCACCCGGCCGTGATTCTTCAAGCATGTTTGCTGTCGGAACGCTTGTCCACAGACATGGCATATATATGGCTTCTCACCGGTGTGTATATACTCGTGGTGGCGCAGCGTTTTGCGTGAGGCAAAGGATTGGCTGCAGTATTTACAGGTGAAGGGCTTCAGCTTCAGATGCACGGCCCGAATATGCGCCTCCAGTTCGAATTTACGTGCAAATAGACGTCCACAGTGCTCGCAGGGCATCTTCTCCTTGTTATGTATCACCATATGCTGGACGAGCATGAAACGCTTTGCCAAACGTCGACCGCACACCTTGCACTCATGGATCGGCGTCTTGCTGTTGCCATCAGCCATGTCCGAATGCTTCTGCATGGTATGGTATTTGAGCGTATACTGGGAATGGAAATGCTTTTGGCATATATCACAATAATGGCTTTCGTTAGCGCGTGCATTGGCCGCTGCCTCATCCGGCGTTGGGTGCTTGGTCCGGTTATGATAATTGAAATTTGCCAATTGATTGAATGTGGCGCCGCACTGTTCGCACACGAACTTCTTAATGGGGCTAGCTGGGGACGTGTGCTTCAGTCTTTTGTGCTTGCGCATGGCAATGGAGCTAACGTAAACGCGTTCGCATCCAGGATGATCGCACGGATACGAACGCGTCTTTGGGCCATGCATCTCCCTAATGTGCGTGTACAGGCCACCCAGAAAGCTATACGCCTTGTCGCATTTATTGCATTGAAAGGCGCGCGATTTACCCTCGTGCACCTTCCGCACGTGCGCGTCCAGGGTCAGGCGATATGCAAAGCAATGTCCACACTGGATGCACTTGTGGTTATTTTTGATGCCTCTGTTGCGTTTATGTTTCGGATATTGTTGCTCTTCACTTTGATCTTCTTCTAGTGGCTTCTGTGGAATCTTCTCGAATTTTGTGGATTCATCGAACGGATCTGGCGGCAATGATGATGCCGGATTGCTGTCCTCTACCTTCTCATAACGTTGACTATGATTATTGATGTCCGTACCCTCATCGTAGATAACTTCAAAGATCTCTGTTTCCCCCTGAGGGACTGAATCCTGCAATTCCTGCAACTTAGCCAGCAACTGCTTGCGACATTCCTGTGCCTTTGATTGGAACTGTTTGAACTTGTAAAACTGTTGGTAACATTCGGAGCAAATTTGCTTTGGCATCACAGCCGCCAGGAGCTCATCAGTTTGCCAATTCAAGTGAAGCTCCAACAAATGCTGCACTTCCTCATCCAAGCAATGCGCCTCCAGCAATGTCTCGCTGTCCATTTTCATGAGGCATGTTAGGCATCTGTGGCTCCACATGATGAACGGACGCAGCTTTGTGATTCTCACACATTTAATGTGCAAAAACCAAAGAATTTGATCCGCAAATGCGGATTGCGCTTTATGTTAAGCTCAACTGTCGCTTAACTGTGCGCACTGTTATCCTGTTAGCGTTGCCAGATCTTGTCACATCTTCTTGCTCTGTAAATATGGCACTTATACTAATTATGGATTTTAAAAGCGTATTTTAAAATTTGTATAAAGCTAAGAACTAATTAGCTTGTGTTTAGATATCTGACTGAATAAAAACAATTTTATCGTCATTTATTTGTTAACATTTTGCAAAAAGTTAATTTTATGAATGTGAATAAAAGATTTTAGTTTTATTTACATGCACATAAATTAATTTATTTCTTTATATGTAGTTATAAAGACGAATCGTAAGCTTATCTTAATGCTAATATTAAATGCAAATATAAATTCTAAATTCAACATTTTTTTTAGCCTTTTATTTATTTTTTTATTTATGTATGTTTAATTATTATTTAACAAGTTTTGCCAGAAATAACGTTACTTTGGTCTTTTCGTTTGAACAGTCTGGCAGCACGAACTGTACGCTGTTAACATAAGCTGCTCAGCAATAACAGCGGTTATGTTTAATAACGCGGTGATGTTAAATAACAGCGGCAATGTTTATACGATGTTAAATGAATTGATGAAGGTGGAAATGTAGAACATGCTTTTATTTAATTTAATAATTATTAATTAAACTTTTGCCCGACATTAAATAAATAAAGCAAATAAAATCAAATGTAATTAGCTTGTAATAATTTAACGTATTTTAAATTTGTAATGAAATGTTGTTAATATTGAGTTGGCCAAATTTTAATTTCATTGGGCGCATAAACGTTGTAACAGTGCCAGTGTGACCATAAATATTTGGTATTTTGCAAATTTGTTGGTATTTTCGTAATATGTGGCAGCAGCAGCTCGAACGTGTTCATTGGCGCGCCAAGCCACTTGCGCGTCCAATCTGAGGGCAGCCATGCCCCAGTTGCACGCTGCCATTCAACAGCAGCGCACATGCCAATAAAAGGAGAAAAGTCGCAGGATAAGATTGCCAGAGTATTTAACGGTTCTTTGTTCTTTTGGCGCGCATTTCAATGTATGGCAACGCACAAGTTTTGCGTTCGTATCGTTCTTTTACGCTAATTGCAGCGAATTTATTAAAAAATTCATGGGACAAGTGACAGCTAAAGTTAGCTATTTTTTCGTTAGCTATTTTTTTTTAAACTGACTTTTGTTTTTTTTGTTTTTTTTTTTGTTATTTTTGTTTTTAAATAATTGAGTGACTTTGTTAATTGTTTGTTTGGCTTTTTGTTCAAGTGTGTGTGCGTGCGTATATGTGTGTGAGTGCATCATAAATACTGAGAAATAATAATAACAAAAACTTTTGACAACAACATGTAAATACACTTTAAATGGCGTTAAGCAGCAGGCCCAAATATTATTATAAATCCCTTGGCGCTGTCGGCACGCAATTCCATTGGATGAACTGCCTCATAAGGCTTTGCCTATTTGCTAGAGGTAAGTCCCCACACGACGTATACGCAATTTTTAATGTTTTGTTATATATTGTAACTCTTCCGTGCAAAGTGAAACTCCTCCAGCAGTAGTTGGCCAATTGGCAGCTAAGTATAGATATGTATCTATACATACATATAAAAATTCATATATTTCGACAGACTGCACTCATATTCGATACATGGTGCTTGCTTTAATCCCCCCATTCCTGTTCCTATCCACCCCACCCCTAGCCCTTCGACTTTCATAACACTTGCCGTGCAGCTGCTGCGCGTTAATGTGTGAAATGTGCCCGGCGGCCAAAAGGAAATGCTATTAATATGAAAATTTCACTGAAAACAAAAACAAAACAAGACAAACAAAAAAAAAACACATATAGGAAAAACGAAACTAAACATAACATAACAAGAAATAAAGCTCAAATTGCAATTGCTTGACTTAGAGATACTCTCTAGACCAACCTATACCACATACATATACCTTCAATATATAGTCTGTTATAGCATGTGTATATACAAATATAAATCGAATTTCTTAAGAATTATTAATAGATTTATATTTACATTAAATATATACAAAATCTATATCTAAAGAATAATAATAAATTGAATTGGAAAATTTTGATTAAAACGAAAAGCTGATCTAATAAATTAAATTGAAATTATTGTACATAATTTAGCTTGACCTTAATATACCCTATGAACAATTTTGCGATACTTACAGGGTGTAAGAACATTACACATTACAAAATCCGAGCGTCCCATAAGCGGACGAGTACCGTGGCCCCTACCGTGGTACCAACCGCTTCCCCATTTTTATTTTCATACCCGTCCCGTTCCCGTACCCCTACCATATCCATATTCAGTCGCATACCCATTGCAATTCCCATTCCCATTCCTTTTCCCATATCCAGTATCAGTCTCAGTTCTATGCCCCCGATACGAAGAAAGCTGCACGCTGGGAAAACAAAAGCAAAGACAAAAGCAAAGACAAAAGCAAAAGACAGAAGACAAAAGACAGAAGACAAAAGACAGCAGACAGAAGGCAGCGAACTAAAAGCGAACTGCAAAATGTACACAAAAACCCCCCAACAAAAAGGCCAACAATGAATGAGCTCTGAAGGAGGGAAACCGGGTGGGGCCGTGGGGGGCTATGGGGGAAAGTGCATAAAGATAATCTGCGAAAAGTGTGAACAAACTTTTGTCACTTGTGTCACCCCCAAAAAAAGCCAACGCTCAACCGAATTCCAGTTGAAAACTGAAAAGAACAAATTATACAATGGAATGCATTAAAATTTCTATAATTTATGCTTTTCAGATTTTGAAAAATATATACTCGTATTATACATGCAAATACATTTAATTATGTATGTATATTGTATTTATAGCTAATTAATATAAATTATTTTAATTTAAAAAAATATTTGCAATGCAAAAATTAATCTTTTTTTTTTGTTAAGACTTATTGCATCGGTCAAATGAATCAAGAGTATATACATATACATTGTATGTACACATGAGCTCATATTTATGCATTTATTTATCCTTTAGGATGGCGTCCATCTTTTGATTGACCAATCATTTTTGTTTTGAGCTCTTGTTGATTTTGACTTTAAGTGGCTTTCGGTCTATTGAATTACGTACACAAGAAACTTTCTCAAATATTGCCGCACTTATCCCCGGAATTCACTTGAAACTTACGAGTACTTACAATATACACCATATACCATACAATATATTTTTGTAGTATTTTTTTTTTACATAAAAAGTAGCAGAAAGTCCTAAAGTAGATGAGATTGTCGCTTGCTGCAATATAGAAAATACAAAAATGATTCCTTTTAAAGTCGCTTGAACTTCTTATATAAAATATTTTCATTTTATCCTTATGCTTATGTTGTGAAAATGGAATTTCGAAAGTGTTTTTCTTTGTATTTTCCAAAGCAAATAAAGGAATCAAAACACAATGAAGCAGTTTATTTACTTTCAAAGTGAATGAACTTGTCACATAAGTATATAAATGTATATTATATATATTCAATATAAATATATGGTATATTAAATTATCTAAAAAAATGTATTAATTTTCGATTTAAATAATCTCCTATTAGAAATTTAAAAATATTAAATTAACAATATTATTAAAATGCGACTTATCGAGTACGAGTAAAAGTGAGAGAAATTCCTTTGCAGAATAAAAACAAAAAATAAGTAATAAATTAAAAGAAATTTGTAAGCATTAGATGTGTTTATACATGTATGTACATACATATTTATTTGTATGTATGTACGTATTTATATATTTGTATATATAGTTAAAATTGAATAAACATCAATAAAGAAATGATTATCATAAATAGTATAAACATCAATTCCATACGACTTATACTACAATATATTTTACTAAGCAAACAGATTTATATTGTGCAAATTCAAAAATTTAACAAATTCAAAAATTTAACAAATTCATTATTTACTTTTCAAAATTTTCAATATGCTACATGTTGGAAATTTCGAAAATTTCAACTTACTCATGTATTTATTTCACGAATATAATAAAATGTTTGGTAATAGTATGCCAGCATTTTACATATTTTCTTAATATTATTTTAAATTAAATATATACATATATATTATAATATAACTAATTAAAAAAAACTCTTCAATTGCATTAATATTTATGATTTATTTATTTTATAATAATTATTTTGCTAGCATTGCCAATGGCAATGGGTTAATTGCGTGTTTTGAGCGCAGATTACAAAAGAAATCGTTTTATTTTCAAATCAAATCGGATTATGATTCAATAAATTTTGGTTTTTGCGAAAAGCATAATACGAAGAGGGAAGGATGGAAGAAAAAAAAAAACAAAAGAAAAAGTAAAAATAAAAATGAAAATGAAAATGAAAACCAAAGTTGTTTCGTGTTTCTGAAATTTAAGCATTTCGTTGATTTATGTGCTTTTGTGCGATAATTTTACTTTTTTGTATTTCTTTTTTTGTATTTTTTTTTTGGTTTTTTTTGGCCTAAAAGGAAAAACCAAATAACCGCAATATAACGACTATACCCTAACTTTTATTCTTTTACTTACATTTGTTGATACTCTAACTTCTTTCTCTTTTTTGTATATTTCCATTTTGATATCCTGCTAAATTTGCTTTTTTATTTTTGTATTCTTATATTTTTCTAATTTTATTTTCTAGCTTTTATTCTTTACCACAGAATTTTATTCCCTAATTTTCATTTATTCACTTTAATACTCTAACATCTTCTTTAATTTATATCTAATATTTTTTTTTTTTAAATCTTTTATACCCTAACTTCTGGTAAGCGCTCATTTAAAAAACTGTTGAGCTCATTCGAGGGCAACTGCCAAAGTTTTGGACACATTTTGAAGGTCTTTGAGTGCGTTTATGTAAATACACAGAATATGAATACTATATGTATGTGTATATGGTACACCCATCCACCAAACCATCCACCACCCCCTTATCCGTCCTCCAACCCCTCACGCACTCTACCTAAGTGAGTTGTGCAAGCTTCTGACGTGGTCTTGTGACGTAGACTACGCCGTAATCGTCTTAACTGCAGTTAGCTACCTGTCTGAGGGCTTCCTGCAAATGACAGTTAAATGGAGTGCCGTCTAATAAGCTGCAACAACAAACCGTAAATCTCTGCTACAGTTACAGTTACAGTTACAGATACAGATACAGCTCGAGATACAGCTAAAGTTACAACTACTGAATACAGATACAGTTACGCGTTAACGTTGAAGATACAGTTAACATACACTGCGAGAAGCCAAACGCGATATTTACATTATTTTATATAATATATATATATATTTATATATATTGTTGTTGTTATTGTTGTTGTTGTTTAGCTATTTTCAGCTGTTTTCCAGTTATCCTGATTTGCGTTTATTTTTTGTCTTGTGTTTTTTTGTTTTTATTTTTTATTTTTTTTTGTTGGACCGGGAACTCTAGAAACCTGTTTGCCTTGTGACAGCGGTCCTAAGCCAGTTAAGACACGTGTCCAGGACACTTTGATTACCATGTTTTGTGACTCTGACTCTGATTCTGACTGTGACTGTGACTGTGACTGTGACTCTGTCTACGTCCTGTGTCCTGCGTCCTGCGTCCTGTGTCCTGTGCTTGTGGCTTTTGATTTAAGTTGAGCTTTGCCATGCTAAGCATGAAATTAAAAGCTCTTCATCAGTTGCTCAACTTGCCAAATAGCCACATAAAACAGTTAACAACTATGGCTGAAATGGCTTTATAGACACAACACGCACGCACTTGCTACAAATTTTTATTAATATTATCTATATTGTTTAATACAACTTTATTTTAAACTTTTTTTATTCTTTACAAAATATTTATTTAAATTAAAAAAAAAATTGGGTTTTATTTTATTGAATAAATGATAATTTCAGCGGGTTTAATTGGCAAATGTCTTTGGGATTTGAGAGCACACGCAGTTGTCGCAACATTTGCTAGCGCTTAATTTATAAATTCGAAAAATTTTTACTTACCCGCATGTTGGAAATAAATATACTTATTAAGTATACGCCACGTGCCACCAAATGGCCATTGAGTGTAAGCCATAAGAAATACGCGCACAATTGAATTATCAATGAGTAAGCGTGTCATGAGGTGGATCGACTGCGATGCCAGTGGAGGGGTGACTATGGGGGGGGAGGGGTGTGTGTCGGAGGAGTGGGCCATTTTGCGGGAAAGCAATAACAAATAAATTTTGTGAAAATGTAGCGCAATGTTTTGTGCAAATATTAAAATTGTACATTAGAACCGCAAAAATCAATCAAAAAAACAAGAAGAACAAAAATTTATTATTACTTATGCCACACACCGAAGAGTATATACCCTATTGTGCTTAATTTTAGGCAAAAACCGATTAAAGACTTGTGTTTTAATTTCGATTATTTTTTAAACTTTCAATTTAAAATAATTAAATTTAAATATTATAGCCGAAATAATTTTAACTATGACTTATCAAACGAATAATAATTTTTTTTTTTAATATTTACAAATTATAGTATTTCAATTATAATTTAATAGTTGTATTAAACAATCTCAAAACTTTATGCACGCACGTTAACATTTTGTATAAGAAAATTAAAATACCCTATAAAAAAAGTGTATACGTAGTGGATACGCTGGGATTGTGGTGTACTATAAGTTTGAGTGTCTGCCACATGGGGGGTATGCGATGGGTATGTAGTATGTATTTTAGTAAAAGCAAATGGGCTGAATGACAAGGGAGGGTGGCAAGAAGCGGCGGCTTGTCTTAGCTGAATATTTGTAAACATTCGAGCCGAAACAGCTAAAGTTACGTTTTGTTTTGGTTTTTTTTTCGTTTTCGTTTTTTCTTTGTTTTCGTTTTGTGTTCTTTTTGTTTTTACTGTGTGCAAACAAACAATAAACAAAATGTTCGCTGCTGTTGCGAAAAATTTGCAAGAATTTTAACATCATTCTCAATCATCACGACGAACATTATAATGTGCCATAAGAACATCATCATCAAAATAATCATCAACATGACATACCCTTTAATTTGATATGTTGATATGCGAGTATGTATTTCGATATATCATATGAACATACCATATACATACATATGTATCTGTCCCATTCAGTGTGTCGTTGCAATTTTAACAAATTTGTTTGGCTCATGTCCTTTAGCTGTGTATGTATGTCCTTGCTATTCACAGGATGTGTATGCACATGAAATATTTCGACTTTATTTTGTTTTTGTTTTTTTTTTCTGCTGCTTTCTTTGTTTTATTTTCACAATTTTAATAACAAAAGAATATAAATGTTTTCCACATTTCATATCATATACTCGTATATGCATTGCCTTCATTTCAGTTTCATTTCATCCAACTCTTGTGTCATATTCTTGTAGAATATGTTTTTACTTTGATTTTGTTTTGTTTTTAGATTTATTAAGGTCCATTTAAATTTATTACGATCTTAAATCAAATCTTTGCTTGAGGTTAAAAAGTTCTGATTGAATTTGTTGGCAAAGAAAATCCTCTCTCAAGTATTTTTACAATCTTTGAAAGCAGAAAATAACATTTCATTTTAGAATTTTAGCTCGAATCAAAGATATCCTGTACAATCCTCAATTATATAATAATTTATGTAATTGTTGTTTAATAAATTATTTTATTTATGGTGAAATTAACACATTGCTAGGATATTTGTTAGTCGAGCGTGAGGTATTTATTTTTTTATCTCTCTTCATTTTAAGATCAGATTTCGTTGAAAGTTTCTTTTTTTCCCCCGATTCTCTTGTGCTTCTCTTGTTCTTAGTATATTATTTTTTTTTTATTCTTCTTTTCTTTTATTTTCTATGCTGAATATGTATTATTTGTGTCCTTTAGTTTCACATTTTTATTTTTTGTTGTTTGGTATTGTTAACGCTTACGGCTAAAACAATATGAATTTTCTCTGCGCTGTCACACACACATACACACTCCCGCACACTCATTCGATACGTGCTTTTTTACATACATACATACACACATGTATGTATATGCCTTGGGCTTGCTTGTAAATTCTTGTTGCATTGTAAAAAAATTGAATATTTGTGCGGTAAAATAATAAAACATAAATACAATATGTATATACATTAAATTAATTTAAATTAATTTATAAAGCATTTAGTAAATTATTTTGTTAGTGTGTGTGTTTTTTTTCCCCCCCGCTGAGTTTTCCCCTCTTACTGCCGCTTTTTGTAGGCAAACGTTCGAAGTTTTCGGGGCATTCGATTTTGCGTTTTTTTCGGTTTTTTTTTTGTTTTTGTTTTTATTTTATTTCAATTTTTCCTTTTGGTTTTCACGCTCCCAACTCATTCATTTATTTATGAATGTAACACACATGACAGTATCGAAGTATCGAATATACTCGTACCCACATCCTTTGTTCTCTGCCCTTGCCCCACTCCCCCTGTGTCTGTGGAATGCAGATAAACAATTGTTTCCTGGCCGGCTCTCAATAATGCAATCAAATATTCCCTACAATCCTGACAGTAAGCGGGTAGATTGGCTGATGAAGACATGCAAATTGAGTTACATACATACATACCATATACAATACTCTGTATTATGCATACATTTGTGTATATTTTTTTAGGTGTTAAATAAATTGAAAACAGTATTTAAAATACTAGTAATAATTGGCTTGCTTTAAAATTTTAAAATTAATTTATAAATTTATTTTTTCATCGAAATATCATATTTATAATATTTGCATAAATTTACAAATTTATTATTATTATTATTATTATAATTATTCTTGGTTTTTTTATTGACTCCAAATCTCTTTAAAAGCATTTGGGGCCATTTTCCATGTTGGCTACAAAATTTTCATCAACTTGGTAAATATTTCTACGAATTTCTGGTAATATTTACTTTGTTGGTGTTGTTGTTGTTATTGTCGTTGCTGTTGTTGTTGTTGTTGTTGTTATTTCTATGAATATTTTGCATTTTGGTCCTTGCGTTTTGTTTAATTACTTAAAGTGCAAAACACTTTGGTTTGAAATCTTTAAGCTGCCATTCAGAAATTATATTGAAATCCGCTTTTATTTCATCTGCTCTTTATGCGTTTTAATTTGATTGGCTTTAAAGATATTTTAACCTTTTGTTTTTCTTTGGGTTTTTGTTTTTGTTTTTGTTTTTATTGTTGCTTGATTGTTGTCAACTCTGAAAATGTTTCTAGCTGACAATGTTTCGGCCAAGTTGCCCTGCAAATTAAATTGCGAAGCGCCAGCGTTTTCATAGATTGAAGACTAACAACTCGACAGCACATACTGCTATCCTGCTTCCACATACATACATACATCTATATACACTATGTCTGTGTCTGTGTGTGTGTGTGTTGTATATGACATGCAAAAATTAATTCAATAACCAAACTTGAATTAACTGAAAGGACTCGAGACTAAATTGATTGAGAAACACATAAACAGTAGCTGACACAGCATGAAATGAGATTTAACACACGACATGCGCACGTACAGGAATCTGCAGGCTTGATCATGTTTCACACACAATTTATTTATTAGTTATTACACACACACATGTATTGTACATTGTCAAATACAATACTTATGACACATTTTATTCGTAGAAACGTTTGTCATTATTTTTAATTGGTAACTCAAACTGACAAATCTAAAATTCAAATGATTTACAGGCGTAACTTACAAGACGTATTGTATATGTATATATCTGTTTTATTTGGTATATACATACATACATACACATGCAATATATCTAATTTAATATCTTCAACTTTTATCATAATATTTTCTTAGATACTTTTGCATTGTTTTTTTATCTATTATTTATTTTTAAATTTACAAATTAATTAATTTATTTTTCGTGTCACGAACCCAAATTAATAAATTTATTATACAATATTTTTAAACTAAAGAGATGAGCAGAGAATAAAAATAATTAAAAGCACATTTTGAGCAAAATGTTTGACACTAAGCGGTTTAATGGCTCATATTAACGCTGAACTAGCCCAGTTTATGTATTTGTGTGCGCGTGTGTGTGTGTGTGTGTGTGCCACAGCATGCGACAACAAACACAGCCACGCCCACTGTCCTAACAGGCACAAAGTTTTATGATTGAACGCTTCCACGCCCAATTCCACAGTGCGCACAGTGGGCCACGGCCAGCGAAATGCTGGCGACATTAATTACCAGTCCGACCCCTTAGGGTAAAAAGTCAACAGTTAATCATTTGAGCATTTAATAATTTAATCAGTTAATCATTTAAACAGTTAAGCAGTTAAACAGTTAAACAGTTAACACGCAGCTGCGCCCAAAATATTTTCATTTGAAATTTACCAAAAAAATATGAATACAATTTCTGAATTTTTGCACTCAAACAAAAAAAAAAAACAAAAAACATAATAAAATTTTTAAAAATAAATAATCTAAATTTGATCAGATTTTAAAATATTTTTACATAATAAGTAGCAGAATCCATTTTTCTGTAATAAACTTACTTATTTTATATTTTTAATTTATTTATTTTTAAATTAAGAAAATTCTTTCGAAAATATTTCTTAAAATTTGGGAAATGTCATTTATATTTGCACAATTTCATAAATATAAAAAAATTTTAGAAATTTAGATGGTTTGGTGATATACATTTTATGTTTACATTTTTTTGAGTGTGGCAACGCTGTTCTTTGGGGAATTACCAGCTATAACAACAAATTGGCAACGCTGTTAGGGGATTAATTTTTGTAAGCGGCTCAAATGCATAATTAACAAAATAAAACAACATGTAACCTCTTCCCCTCTTTCTCTATCTTTCTCTCTCTTTCTGTTTTTGTCTTTCTCTCTCTCGATCTCTCCCAATTTCTGAGTATCCGAGTCCCTTGGCCATAGTAATTATAACCAATTGCATCTAGGAGCCACAAATTCATTTGTTTAACAAAACTGTTTGGCTGAGTATGATTATGAGTATAATTATGAATATGAGTATGAGTATGATTATAAGTATGAATATGAGTATGAGTGTGAGTATGAGTGTGAGTATGCGTATGAGTGTTGGTAATTCAAAGAACATGGCCTGGAAAATGTTAATTCTCTTTTGTGTTCGTGCCAAAATCTGTACCGTGTATGTGGTATGTGTATGTGTGTATGTGTGTGTGTATGTGGTATGTGTGTGTGTTGTTGTGTTGTTTGTTGTTGAGTTGTTTGTTGTTGTGTTGTCTGTTATCTGTGTCGTGTTTGCTGTCTAAAATGTTGACAACAATTGTCTTCACTGCCGAGTTGAGCTAAAAACGAGTAAAAGTTTTTCTAAAGTGTGATTATCACAGATTTGTACGCTGTTTTATTCTCACGTTCCTTTTAAACAAATTCGGAATGGAACATAAAATTTTTATGGAATCTAAAGAATTATAAAAAAAGCAAAAAGTTATATAACAATTTTAAGCTTAAATTAAATTTGTTAGTTAAATCAATTTTATGTCTTGTTATTATTTTCGACAAACTTTCAGCTTATTCGACAGTTTCTCTCGTATTTTCTGATCAAAGTTTAACCTTTTAAACGCCGTCAACTTACGAAAATCCTGATTAACTTTCATCGTTACCTCTAGATTCGAACATACATTGTATGCAACCTGGCAAAATTGTTAAGGATTTTATGTTTTAAGTTATGAGTTGAGTGCGTTTCACATCTGAGAGCTATCACAGTTTTCACAGGTGAAAATAACATTTGTGATGTGTCCTTACAGTGCTGTGGCAGGAGCAGGCGTAGGAGCAGGGGCAGGGGTAGAAGCAGGGAGTGTGTTGCCACCCACACATGCATTTGCGAAATGAAAAACACATTTCAGAGTGCAACAAAGGCCGAAGCTTTAATTTCAAGTACACAACACAGCAAACGATGCAAATGTCAAAAGTTAGATACAGAAACCTCAAGTCCTTGTTGAGTGTAGAACAGAATGTCTTCGAAACTGATTCGAAAACATTCAAAAATAAATTACGTGGCAAAAAGATTTTTAATTCTTTTATAAAATTAATTTAAAAACCTTTTATTTTATTTTTTTTGTTGGTCTGTGCTTAAAGATAAGTTGGTTAATTAGTTTAATTTTTAAAATAATTTGATTAAAATACTTTTTTTTCAATTCAAGTGAAAAGCAAAAAGAAGAATAAATAACAAAATTCATATTGTACAATATTTGGCCAAAATATTGAACTGATCTTTTAGTTTTGAAATTTACAATTGCAAGAAAAATACATAAATATTTCAAATTTGATGTGCATTTTAATTTTCCATTTGATTTGTTTATTGGCAACGTGCGAACAAAATCAGTTTTTGTATTCATATATTTTTAGTTAATATTTTGTTGTACAGTGAGTTCGAAATGTAAATGTATAACAATTTTTCAAATATATTAACAGTTTTTAAAATTGTTGTTTATTAATGTTTTAAGATGATATCGAAAATAACCTTAATATAAGTAAATAATATACGGGTACGTATGTATGTAAATGTTGTTAATACATTTATATTAAGTTGTGCGTTAACTTTTTGCGGGCACTGTTCATGGGCCATTTATCAACTTTATTTAGACAATTGCGAAATGAAGTGAAAAATCCAAGTGTGTGAGCAGATTTTCGTTGTTTATACCAAACAAAATATTATTTTTATTATTATTGTTTGTATATTTATACATATCCATTTGATTGGTAAAAATGCTACATGCTATATGCCACATGCCACATGCCACATGCCACATGCCACATGATATTATAGCTTTCTTGAGTTGTAATTTACATAAAGATAATAAACAATAAGTTTCTCAGTTCTCAGCCAACAGACAACAAATAACATGTTCAAATTGGCCTTATAATTAAGGCGACAAATACACAACACTCACATTCACACTCACACTCGCATTCATAACCGTACTCACATTTATTCATATGGCTTGGATTTGAGATGTTTTTGTTGATTTAAATACATGCTTAGAAATCAATTTTTGACGGCGATAAGCGTATTAAGCGGCAAACAAACAACGTACTAGCCTTTTCGATAAAAGGCAAAAATAGCGTTAAGGCCAGACAAAAGATGGACACAAAAGGATATGTGTATCTGTGTGTCTGTATGTGTGTGTGGGTGTGTTTGTGTGTAAATGATATTAAGAATAAGCTGGGTCAAGCGACTTAAAATGAAAGAAAGAAAGAAAATACAGGTCAAATCAACTGTGCCCAAGGTTATCAAGGCTTATCTACATTGAAAATGCTACAATACAATTTTTCACACATTCATTACACACAACTGGGTCCTGTTTACGATTATGTCGGATAACAAAGGATATTCACTAATATTGTAGATGCAAAAGATATGCACAAATTCGCTCTCCTCCTAGAAATTTAATACACACAATTTGCTTTCGCCATCAGACAATTTACAAATAAAAATAAAGTATGAACTATTTGAAATATGTACAATAATATTAGAAATATATATTATATTTATTTATATTGAAATTATAATCCTTTTAAGATTAAGATATAAATAGAAATATGTTTGGCATAACACCAATTAAATTATTAAATTTATACAGTATTTTATTTAATTTAATCATCGCTGGATATATAAGATATCTTCCGATTGAAATCAAAATGAATTTGCTTCTGATGTGTTGTATATGTAAAATATAATAAAAATATGAGAATAAGAATAAAAATATTAGTATATTTTGGTATTCAGTTGTAAGCCTATTTAAAGTATTTTTTAAATGTTTGTGCGCAATTTAAAAAAAAAAAAAAGAAATAACAAAAAACTCCTTTTGGTACGAACGCGAAAGAAATCATAAAATTAAATATGCGTAGCATACTTTTCGGGGCTGCCTCTGGCTACAATTGACTTGATATCCTTTGGGCAAACAATCAAACAGCCGCCAACTAACCATAAAAGGGGGGCGGACAGCTGTCAGGTGGCAAGTGGCAAGTGGCAAACGAGCCAAACCAAAAAAAAAAAGAAACAAAAAAAGAGAGAGAGAAAAGAAGAAAGTTGGGCGGCCAAAAAGCTTCAGCCAGAAAAATGTAGCATCAATTGATACGAAGAACTGAGAAGGAAAAGTTCCTGGGACAAAGCCAAAACTGTGGCAGTCGCGTGGATCGGTAATGGGGCATGAAGCAAGTATATGTATGTGTGTGTGTTCGTGTGTGTGTGTGTGTCTGCTTTTTACACCTTATACCCAATAAAAAAAAATTGCAAATAAAAGGGTGTCTGCAATATGAATAGAATCAAATATATTGTAGAAATTGTATACAAAAAAAAAAAAATACTTGTAATATTAGTGCAGGGTATCTTGCAGTCGTGCCAATTCGAATAGAGTGTTTTTTTTGTGCTTTTATTTTCGGGTTGCGACACGATTTGCAACGCTTAGTTGCACGCACTTATTGAACTTTTTTTTTGGTTTTTTGTTTTTTGTTTTTGTTTTTGTTTTTGGTTTTTGGGGCTAGGCTTATGTGGGTTTAAAAGGCGGCATGTCCTAAAGAAGATGGGACTTAACAGAGTTGGGGCTTTTCGTCCTGCTGTGCTGCTTTTGCTGTTGTTGCTGTTGTTGCTGCTGCTTCATTTGATGACTGCAATTATGGCGTCATTTACATTTTGCCTTGAAGAGAAATCGTTGTTGTCCTTTCAACGCCTTTTCTCATTTTTCGCTTGTTTTGTTTTTATTTATTCACCCTCTGATTAAAACAAGTACACGAAAAGGGTTATACCAACATCTTAAAACGATTTGTAATATATAAATAAATAAATAATACGACTACATTCTGAATTAGAAACGATAATACAAGTAAAAAGATTAACCAATTGTTTTAGAATATTTTTAAATTTACAAAATAATTTGTTATGCGAAACTATTTGCATTGTGTTTGATTATTACAGAGTATCTGTTTTGTCAGGCATTTGTAGCCATATACGTACATACATATATATTATAGTTATTGTTATTGTTATTGTTATTGCTATTTCAATGCCACTTTGCTTGGCAAAGCGCGCTGCTAAGTATGCTATACATTTTCTTTCAATGTCTTTGTTTTTAACAAGCCGTGTCTAAATAGGCTTTTCAAGAAAATTGAGAGCCTGCTTTGCCCATAAATACATTTACATATACACATACAAATACAAATATATACATATATATACATACATACTTGTATATAATAAGTAGTTTTATATTGTAGCTGATGCAGCGTCAAAAATTGTTGATAAATTGTCCTGAATGAATGCATTGTTATTCAATGGCCATCGATTAAAGTTAATAATTTTATTAACAATATTAAAAATGACATGCATAATAGTTGTAATAAATATTTTATATATTTATATATATTTTATATATTTATTTATTTATATGGTGCAGCCGAAGCTCATCAAATATTTTTAATGACAAATCTTATCAAATGTATGTACATCAAAGTGAATATTATTATTTACTGAAAAAAAGAAAACTTAAAAAAAAGAAAATTAAACTACATAAATACCTCATTTGTTAGGGTATTACAATATAATCGATTCAATGAATTTATCCCATGGAATTTATTTTTTCAAGCACATAATTAATGGAGTTGACTGGCTAAAGTAATTAAGTTTTTATTATATGTCTTTAAAATCTAATTGTATTCGGAAGTTCATTCGTTTCGGGGAAGTTTTTTTGTTTGTATTCTTTTGTTTGAATTTGATTTTGGTTTTTGTTGTTGTGCCATTTTGTTGCGTTCAGGATATAAATCTGGATTAGAGAGCAGATTTAGCAATGCTTTTTTTATGCCTATTTTAACTTTAATTTCGATTCCTGCTGCGCCTGCCGCTCCTCCTCATGCTCTTCACTTTGGTTTTACTTTTATTGCTACTTGTTTTGCGCTTATTTAGCATGCTCTTTCATTATCATTTCGCTTAAATTTTAATACCCTGTTAGCGGGTAAAACACACTGTATATGGCATATACAACAATGAAATCCAAATAATACTAAACCCATTTTATTAGAAATAAAAATTGTTTATAATAAAATATTTATTTGAAATGATTTTTTTTTTTTAATTAATATATTTTATGGTAATTTTGTAATTCCTTATTTATTTTTTTATTCAGCTCACACCATGATTACAGGGTATTTTTTAGTCAACTGAAGACTATACTTTGGTACATACATAAATAAATTTTGTTTCTTTTGGCGTTTTAATTGGCACTTACGCTAAGGCTTAGGCATAAGGCATAAGGCATGTCCTTGCCGCTTCCTTTTTTTTTTTTTTTTTTGCTACGCGTTGCCTAATTTATTTTTGGCCAAAAGGCCTTTTATCCCTTTGTCCTTTTGTCATTTGACTGCCTTGCGCCATTGTAACGCCTCCTGCGGCTAGGCTCAAATAAAATTCAACTAATTGCGTGACGCATACGCAGCGTATGCCCCAAATGGACTTCATCACTAGAACTGCATGAATCCTCCCACAAAAAAAAAAAACCCCTCATCAACTCAATCCAGAACTATCGGCAACGTGGCCACGGCCATGTTCTGTTCTGCAAATTATGTGCGTGTGTCCTTGCGACATTTTATTATCTCAATTTGCCGTTTGCCAGCTGAAATCCAACGGGATTTGTGGCATGATTTAGTATTGTGTGCACTGCCATTAAAATTTAATTAAGCGCCAAGTTCATATCGTATGTGCCTCAAGACAACCACACGCAGCGGCCGAAACCAAAGGGATGGCCGAAGGGGGGTGATTCTATCAAAAAAAAAAAAAAAAGAAAACCAAAAAAAAAAGTAAAAGGGGGCAGACAGCAACATTGAGGCAAGAAAGTAACGAAACGGCAAATATCTAATTTGCTTTGTGAGTGCGCATACAAAACAGCGTGTAATAATTTATGACATGATGAACTTGTTTCTGACTCTCCACACACACATACACACACACACACATACACTCACAGAGAGAGAGAGAGTGATACAGTGGCGCACATGCAAATGATTTGTTTGTTAAAAAAATAAATGAAAATAAAAAATAATAATAATTTTGCATATGCCCGACAGGCCAGACAAGCAAAAATCTTCATAATAACAATTCTGTACACAACAACAAAAACAACGACGTCAAGACATTCAAGCTAAACCCTTGATATCATGTAGCCCAACTAGTTGTATACCCTGTAAAATAACCAAACTACATAAACGAGTTTCATTCATAATTTATTTAAATTTAATATAATTCTTCTATAATTAATTAATAAAAATATTAAAATTGAGTTGAAAGAAGAAAACGAAATACCCCTCGCTTGTGAAAATTAATGGGTATCTAGAGTAGTAGCGGGAGATGTATGTATGGTACAGCAACTGGTCTAGTGGGTGGAGTGTGTGTGTGGCAAAGTGTATTACAGGGTGGGGGGAAGCAGAAAGAGGTTGTGGAGCATGGTGGTGGAAAGGGAGTGAGGGGTAGGGTGAGGGGGAGGGGGAGGAGTAGCGGACAGCTATAAGGTAGCGGCATAAAGATTGTTACCATATTGCTATCATTTGCACACAATCAGCGTCGATGTCAACGGACGCGTATTGGAAGAGATAACGGGCAGGCCGTATCGCATGAAATGTATATGTAAAGAGGGGGAGTGGTATGAGGAGAGGGTGAGGTGGCATAAGAATCGCAACGAACGGCCGACGACAACGACGGAAGTGTCAAAAAGGAAATAAAATCATTTTTGGATAGCATTGCCAACGATTACGACCCCAAATGACATTGCCAACCACAACAAATGCTAGAGAAATCAAATGAAGTGAGATAAAATGGAACGGAATGGAATGGAATGGAATGGAATAGTAGGTGGTACAGCTCAAGCAAAAACTGTCTTCATTGTCAGCTTTATCCAAAATTGAACGCATTCTGATAACGATGTTGCCAGAGTGCGAAAATTGCTGATAAAGTGAAAATTCAATTTTTATAAATTGCATAAAATCAAATTTCCCTTCATAAATCAAATAGAATATGCCTATCTCACTCTCTCTTTCTGTGCGTTTAATATGTGTGTGTGTGTGTGAGGCATTCGAGAATTGAAAAATCAAATTTATCTTGACAAAATTATATTATAATATACTTTATTGAATATGCGTATTTGAAGCGTGCTCTAGTGCCAAATATAACTCAAATTTGTTTACAATATACTAGATACACATACAAACATACATATACATATATATATATATATTTATATATATTTTATTTGCTTTGCCACACACATTAATGGCATTCTCAATCAGTTCAAGAATTATCTTTTAATGATCAAGTGAAATTTATTTGGGCTTAAAAAATTGAACTTCATAGAGAATCTCTTTGAATTGGCACGCTTAAAATGCGTGAAATGTGCCAAATCGCATTAAATGCCAAAGTTATTTTATTAACAATTTTTGCTGTTGCTTTTGCTTTTGCTTTTGTTGTTGTTTTTGTTTTTATATTTATATTTGGCTGATGCCTGCACGTATGCAATAATTTTATTGCCACCTCCCTCAAAGAGAGATCCTGCCACACAGCTCTTTATCCTCTTAAGTACGGCGTAATTGCCATTAATGGTGGTAATGGGGTGTTGCTGATGTGTGTGTATCTGTGTGTGTGTGTGTATCGTATCTGTGTGTGCGTGTAAGTATGTGCATGTGTGTGGGAGGTGAACTTATGCATGGTTAGAATAACTTAAGGTACGCTCACATTCTTAACGTTCTTAAGGCACGACAAAGAAATATCGCACAAAATATAAGATACAAAATATCGCACTAATTATTGCACTAAATATCGCACTATATATCGGATTATACCAACTCGATTTAAAAAAAGAAAACTTAAAAAAAATAATAAATTGTTAAATAAAAGCATGTTTCGTTTTTGGAAAATAAACAAATGCAAAGATAAAATTTTCAAAATAAACTTTCATAAATTAATTAATAAAACTTTGATTTATTTTCTACATACCAATTCAAGGTCAGGGGTCAGGTCAGTTAGGGTATTTAAAATGTATGTTGTATGAACATATGTAATTCATCCGCAACGCGACCATCTCTAGCTAAAGCCAAATGAATTTGCTGCTGTGATTCATGTGCCACACGCATCCGTTGCAAGGACACTAAGTATGGCCACCCTCCCAAAAAACAAAAAAAAAATGAGAAAAAAAATTAAAAAGTATGCCGGCTTGTTTGTCTTCTCTTAGTTCTTCTTCATCTTCTACTGCCTTCTCCTTCTCCTTCTCCTTCTGCTTCATCTTCGTATTGTTGTTGTTGTTGTCATCCTTGTTTACTGTTCGCTCTTGGCAAAATCTGAGCTGCTTTGTTCGCTCATGTGCCTTGAGTGGGCAGCTGCTTTGCCATCTTGTTACATTTCGTATACCCTAACTAAATACAATATAACACTATGGGTATTTCGGTTATCTCAATTCATATGTCGCAGCTTGAGCAGGTCAAACATTCGATAAATACTTTAATTTGCCTAAAACAAAAACAATGCAAAGTTTTTAACTTTATTTTGAATATTATATACTTGGCATAAATAGTATATATATTTTTTTACAGTGTATATTCATTTGCGTGTGATTAAAAGTGCTTTCTGTTCGACATGTTCTTATTATTAGCCGCTGTGCGACATTTGGCAAACAGTCGTTACTCATACGCCATGTAGCCGTGACCGCATGTTGCATGCTACATTTGACTATCTCACTCTAACTCTCCCTCCCTCTCTCTCTCTCTCCCTCTCTTGTTTTTCTTTCTTTGTCTGCCTATTTCTTTTTTGTTTTGTATTGTTTTGCTGTATCCACTCATAATTGCCTATTAGTTTTCATTTGTTGATTTTGTTTGTGGCTTTGCTTCGTTTTTATGCTTTGTTGTCTGTTGTCTATATCGATTCGTTATACGCAAAATAGGTATGCCCCATGCCACACACCATGCCCCAAAAGCCAAACCTAATAGGCCATATTCAACTGGATGAGGGGAGGGGGCGGGGAGACGACGTCTAGAGGCTGATTGTTGCTATAACTATAGCAATATTAGAATACCAATAAAATGCCGCCAATATGTGGCAAGCGTCTGGGCCGCAAGTCAACGGATTTTGTTGTCAGTTGCCGCTTTTGGCAACAGCTTCGAATTGACTTAATTGCCCAGTGCAACTTGACTCAGTTTTTATTTTATTGTTTTTTTTTTTTTTTTTTTATACCCATGGAAATCGTATTTAGAGCGGGTATCTTGAACATATTTTTCTTGCTGCAATTAATTTTGTTTTTCTGTTTTTTTTTTTCGTTTTGTTTTGTGAAAAGAAAAACTTTTAACAATTTTTTTGTCGGTCAGTTTTGCAGTTCATTCAACTTGTCAGTTTTGTGTCTTGTGTCTTGTGTCTGTCGATGGCGCCAAGTGGCACAAAATAATGTTCATTGAGATATTTGCATTATGTGGCGCGTCTTTTTGGGTATTTTGTACTTGCCACTTGGCAGCCTCATAAATCTTTTGGGCCCTCTTAATTTTGTTGGCGCTTTTTGTTTTGTTTTTTTTGTTTTTTTTTTTAGCCAGACAGACGTCAACGGCTTTTTTCGTAATATTTTCCTTTTGTTTTGTTTTTAGTTTTTTTGTTTATTTTGGCTTTCCGTTTAATGAATGAATCTAGCGTATTTCGGCATTTTCTTCTCAATCAAACTTAAATCAACAACGACAGTTCCAAAAACAAAAAAAAAAAAACAAAATAAAACAAGAAAACTGCAGAAAATTTTAAGCAAATTTTACCGTCAATCGTGTTGTGCTTGATGCTAAGGAATTAGCCGATTGAAAAGTCAAAAAATGTCAAGGGAAGCGAAAGTGTTTTCAACAGAAAGCCAGAAGCTGTGAAGACGAAATGTTATTTGCGTAACGCCGACGTTTGAATGCTCTAATTAATTATTTTAAAAGAAAATTGATTTAATGAAAATATATTATAGTTGAAAAACAAAAGTTCACAAAAGTTACGCTTTGTTAGGGTATTTCAATGCCATCAGCTAGCGAACCACAAACCGCAAGTATATGCACGCACACACACACACACACACACACACACACATAGAAATATGTGGCGATATGTATAAGTCGTATGTGTTAGGATATAACGGCGCAGCTTGCCACATATGCCACACAAGTTTGTTCACTTTCTGTTGGCTTTTGCATTTTTGGCTGCAGTTGTGCTTCGCTTTTATACCCTGTACCCCAAATATAAACCAAAGCGGCTATGTTAATGTAATGCTTAACATGTTTTCGTTTCGTTTTTATCTCTCTTTTTAATTTAATTTATTTTTTATTATTATTTATTCAATCATTTTTTTTCAACAAAATGGCAAATTAAAAATAAAAAATTAAAAATAATAAACTTTGTATTTCGAATATTATTTTAAAAGTAACAAGAAATTAATTAAATTTTAATTTCATTTAATGAGTTAATTTAATATAAGTATATTAAATATAATTTACTTATTTTGTGAAATAAATCTAATAAATTTATTAATATTTTAATTTATTAAAATTACAACATTTTTTATATGATAAATAGTTGTTTGTTTTTTTTTTAGTTAAAGGGTATCTGCTAGTTGAGCAATTGTGTTGTTTGTATTCTTTGGCTGCTGCTGCTGCTGCTGCTCGTTAGTTGTGAGTTGGCAACAATTCATTGACGCTGATTAATTGCCGCCAATGACCCTGCCCCATTTTGTGGTATTTTGCAGCTTTTCTTTTTGGCCAAATGCGAAATTAGTTCAACAATTTTTATTTTTATTTTTTTATTTATATTTTCTTTTCTTTTTTTTTTGCAACATGTTTGTTATTTTAATGAAAATTAGTTTGTTTATTACAAAAGAGTTATTGCTTTGAGAACAGCAGATTTGTAACATTGATTGATCAATGTGCATTCGTTGACTGATTGACTAATTGATTTATTGATTCATTCAGAGCTTGATGTATCGTTGAAAAATGTGGACACTAAAAGTTTAAGATGAAAAAAAAAACAAAATATAAAAATAAAATATTGCATGTTACCACAAGCTGCACTAATGATTGTTTGACTGATTGATTGATTGATTTACTGATGGTTTGTGTGTTTTTTGCTTTCTGCATTTTAAATACCGAAATGTACATATTTTTAGTATTACACAATTCCATTATTCCATCCATTTATCTCCACAATGGGTGACTAGGAAATATAATTTGTTAATCGATTGAATGATTGATTGTTTGATTATTAAGAGCACGTATCTAAGAAACTTTTCAGAATTTGTTTTCCGATATATAAATATTATATCGAAATGATCGACTAATAGCTTATTTGATTGATTAATGATTGATGATTGATTGATGAATGATTGATGACTGATTGCTTGACTGTGTTTTGTTTAAGTTTGATATTCAAACTGAATTTTATTCAAATTAAAGAACATTTTACAATTATTAATTATAATTTTATCGTCTTATCACAAAAATTAATTCTCTGGATTTCACTTCCTTTTCCGCTTTCTCCTTGGTGCATTTCTTCTCTTCTCATTTGACTTTTTTCACTTCTTCTCTGTCTTCAGTTGGTTTGTTAGATTGTTTAAACGCGTCGCTCATTGCGGCGCGCATAGTGAAAGCCGCCATAATAATCCTCCAGATCGCATAGTTCCCGCTGCAGCTGTGCCTCAATCCTGGCCTGATCAGCTTTCTCCCGTGCTGTTAAGCGGCGCACGGTGCCGTGTCCACTGCTCGGCAAACGAAAGCTGAGCCGACGACGCACCTTGATCTCCTCGAGGCCATCATTGTAGAGATACGGCTGATCTGCAGATCTGTTGCAGCGACGCCTATCCGTGTGCAAAGGGAAGCCCGGCGGCGTCGTTTGGCCGGCGAGCGCCTCGCTGGGCAGATGTGGTCGCTGGGCGCAATGCCGGCCTCCAGCATGCTCGAACATGCACTTCCATTGGTCGTAATTGCTGTCCTTGGACGCTGCGCTCTTCTTGGACTTGCTGGACTTGTTGCTGTTGCTGTTGCTGTTGCTATTCGCCGACAACAGATTGCCGCAGCTATCGAACGAGGAACACCGCGGCATGGGACGCAGTAGAGCGATCCGTGCACCGCTGCCACGTTGAAAGCCGCCACGACGCTTACTGGACTTGACCGTTAGATAACGCTTGAGGCTCTGGCGCAGCTTCTTCAACACTTGAAACAAACGTGGCCGATGTGACGAGGTGCAGTAAACGACGGAGCTGTTCGACAAGCATTCGACATGTCTGCTGGACGTTGATGCGACGACTGAGTTTGAGTTACCCATGGTTGATTTCTCTTCTTCTTTTTTTGCTTGTTTGGTTAAATATCCTTTGGTTGATTTGATTTTCTCCTTCAGCGTTTGCTCGTGATGTGCTCGGTTTGGTTGCCTTTCGACTTCTATTTGTGCTCGCCGCGTGACTGCATTTATTTATATGGAAAACGAAAGTGATTTGTGGCCATTTAGGTCGAAGTTCGAGCAGGTAGGCTCTTCTCTTTACCCGTAGCGCCCAAGCAGGCACCCAGCCACCCACTGGCAGCCGTGCAGGGAGGGACGAGGGATCGTTTCTTCTTCTTCTTCTTGTTATTTTTGGCAATTGCGAGATCCGAAGCAGGTAGCCAATATACATAATTATGCAGTTTTCGCCAGCTTATTGTGCGGCGGATCATAAAGATAACTCAAAATATATATTTAGTATATGGTATGTATTGTATGTTATATATTTAGTATTCGTACATTTATTTTTATGGCCTGCCATCTAGTTGGGTTTTTAAAATCTGTTGAAACGGCTTTGGTTTTTGGTCGCTACACAATTTTATGAGGTGGTAATCCGACACACGTGTTCATCAGCAACGCATTGCCCGTCGTCTGTCGTCCGTCTGTTGGCATTGGCTAATGGCTAGTCATTTGGAATACTGCCACCCACCCATTTGATACAACTATATATACATGCATGAGTATGTACATACGGCAAGCCAAAGGAGCAGCAAGGATGCTGGCGCCAATGAAGCCACTTAAGACATGACTGAAAATGGCTGTTAATGAATTGCAGTTGCTGCTATTAACATCAGAGATCACAGCCACACTCACAATGATAATGATAATGATAATGATAATGATGTTGATAATGATGTTGATAATGATGTTGATAATGATGTTGATAATGATTATGATAATGATGTTGATAATGATTATGATAATGATGTTGATAATAATGGCTGTAGTTGGGCTTGTTGCACCGACAGCACCACCGGATGCCGTGTGGGTGGACGGGGGTATGTGTTAGGGGGTAGAGGGTAGGGGGTTCATTTAACTGGGTCTGAACAGATTAAGTCATGTCGATGCTGGTGCGCTCCTTCAGCTTTTCCTGCGGCTTTGTATGTCAATCGGATGACATGAATGTTGCCTTTTGCGTGTCAGCAACGCCCTTCGACAAAAGCCACATTGTTGTCAATTGTGTTGCATGCCACTTGCCACGTTGCAACTTGTGTGCATAATACCCATGCACATCAGTGTACATACATACATATGCATATACAGTTTATGTACATTATGATTAACTCGATTTGGTTAATTAATGTCACATTGCATGGCATTTCTATAGGTTAAATTATAAGGGGGGGGGGGGGGGGGGGGGGGGGGGGGGGGGGGGGGGGGGGGGGGGGGGGGGGGAAGAGAAAGGGGGAAAGGAGGGGGAACTTGAGTTGGTGAAGGAAGGTTAAGGGGAAGGGCAGTTTGATGGGGGAAATTACCCCCCCCCCCCCCCCCCCCCAATTATCGAGCTACCTTAAGTAGGCTATTTTAAATTATCGTTAATTTTTTAAATTAAGTTATTTAACAATTTTGCAATTTAATATAATGATATAATATATGATATAATATAATTTAATATAATTTAATTTAACCGTTTAATGTCCTATTCTCATAAAAAAAATATATTTTTCATAACTATTTAATTAAATAAAGATATTCTAAAATATATATTTATGTAAATTATTTTGCTTTAGTTTATAAATTATAATTGCGATAATTGTAATTTCTCATAATTTAATTCTATGTTATTATCACTGTTTTAATAATTATATTGTTATTTATGAGTTTATTATTTATTTATCTATCAAGTTATTCTCAAAAATTAATTTTAATTTTAATTTAATTTAATTTATTAAATATTTATTTATGAATAAGTTAAATTTTTAAGTAATGTTCATGGTATTAAGTTCTTGATTTGTACTTAATATGGAAATTTTAATTATAAACTAAACAATAATTCATAATTATAACAGCAGCTGCAAAATTTTCACATTTCACACAACTAATTAAAAGCGCTTTGGCAATTTTGTGTGCACTTCATAAACATCATTTGATACTCTAATGAGTCACTTTTAATTGGATTTACTCTTGTTGCCTGTTTTCAATTAACTCTTTTCCACAAATGGGTATGCCCCAAAAAGTTAATTTTACAAATAATAATTATAATTAGTTCACTTTCACAAGTTTATTAACTGCCTGTGTATTAAAAATCAAATAAATAATTTATTTTTTTAAATTTTTATAATTATTGCATTTACAGGATATCTATTAGTCTAACATTAAGCAGTATTCCATTAGTATTCCATGCTATAATTTGATTTTAAATGAACTGAAATTCAACTCAGTTCGGGACCAAGTCCTGTTCTCTTCTGTTCCGTTGAGTCAAGTTGAGTTGAGTTGAGTTGAGTTAAGTTGGTTTAGGCCCTGTGGTTTTGGCCATGCTGCAATGTTCGTGGCATGTGTGAGCTATACCACACACACGCACACACACATACACAATAGTTACATATATACACACACACACACAAACGTACATTCAGCATTTAACCAGACGCAACTTGTGTGCTTTGCCAACAATTTTCCAACAGTTGAAAATTCATTTGTAAATTTCAGGCGTGAAAAACTATGTGAAAATTGCAGCCTCAACGACTCTGACACCCGTTATTATTGTATTATTTAACTTTGTCTCAAATTCGCATACTAAATATTATAAATGTATGTATATACTGCAATAAATATGAGCTTGTGTTGTAATTAAGGAACTCGTGAAGTGTTTGGCTTGAATCAGAATTTGTTTGAGTTTCGCTGCGTTTAATTACATTTCATATGCAAATACACGTACATACTCTGCTGCAACATTGCCATTGGCCATGACGATGATAATAATACACTTTATATATATACACACACAGATATCTTGTGTATGGTATGCCTTCATCCTTTTATAATTATCCTTATTTCCTCCTCGACTTGTTATGCCAACACTCGAACAATCAAATCATTCGTTCATTCAGCATTGCGATTCGTTTATTAATTGTTATTGTATTTGTATCTGTATTTGTATTTGTATTTGTATATGTATTTGTATCTGTATTTGTATCTGTATTTGTTTCTGTATTGTATATTCTTGGTGAACTTTGAACTTTTTAATTGAGTTGCACGTTGCAAGTTACAGCTTTGCTTACATGTTGCATGATGTCTGTTGCGTGTGGCGTGTGGCATTCACGGTTTTTCTTTTTTCAATAGACAGCAAAACCGATAAATAAATATAACTAGCCCAAAGCAAGCTTAAATTGTTTATTTATTTTATTATTACAATATTATTATTATTATAATTATCATTTATTTCAATGGTTATTGCCTTCATTAGAAAAAATTAATAAAATTATACATTACTTAAAGAGATTTTATTATTTCTATAATAATGCTATTTTATTTAATTTAATTTAGTTTTTTGTTTTTGCTTTTGCTTTTGTTTTTAGCATTTTTTCTAATAGATTTTCCACTGACCGCAAGCAAACATGAAAAATGAACCAACTTTGACAGCAGGAAAAATTACATATGTTCCTCATTTCCACTGATCCCCCACCCCCCTCAACCAAAGCACATTTCCCTCGCCCCTTTTTGCCTTTGCTAAAGCATAATAGTTTACACACTGCAAAAGTTTTTCAATTAAAGTCGACCACAAAGTGTGGGCTGAGGCAGTCTAAGGTTAGGCTCTGTGTTTGGGTTTGCGTTTTTGGGGTTTTTGTTTGTGTCTGACATATCCAAAAGGTGCAACAACAACAACAACAACAACAACAACAACAACAACAAACACAACAACCACAACAGCAAAAAAAAAACAACAGGTGCAACTGGCAGGCGTTGCTTTTATTTGGTTTGAGTCCATGCTAAATGTGGGACGCGTCGCAGCAGTAGCGCTGCCTTTGACTCAATTTGAATGACTATTCACCTCTCTTTCCCCCCTCTCTCTCTCACACTCTTTTTCCATACACGTGTATATTTGTCTGTCTTTGTCGCACACTTCTAGGGATGGACAGTTATAAATTGTATCTGCACGTTTCAGATAGAATTTGAATAGATCTCTTTAGATAAATATTTAAATAAAATATTTTAAAATATTATATTTCCAAAGTTAATGTACATAAAACAAATTCCTCTTCTTAACAAAAATTATTATATGATTATTAAATAATTATCGAATATTTACTTAAGGTGTTTTTGTCAAAACTTGTTAAATTAAATTTTATTATCTATCTTTTATTTCGAATTACTTAATTTAAAATAGAAAACTTGAAAAAAAATAATAAAATTAGTTCAAGTGAAAAGTTCCATAATAAATTTAAAAAATATGATTGTATATATTTATTTCTTTCTTTCATTATATTTAAATTCACATGCATATAATATTTTTATTTATATTTTAATTTCTATTTTATTTTAATTTTTTTGCATTTTCGCAAACATCTCTAATTGTTCCTGTACCTGTGCCAAATGCAATGGCATGGAAATGGAATGAAATGGAATGGAACAGGCTGTTGCAATGCAAATGTTTATAACTGTACAGCTTCATGTTGTTTTATAACTCCTGGGCCAGGGCAACATATGTAGACGCCATAAAAAGGCCATGAAAATTGTTTATTATGCACAAGTGGAGTGTTTTTTTTTTTGTTTTTGTTTTGGTTTTTTATTGTTAACCCTTTACTACGGCGTCACATAAAAAACGCATCTGACATTCCGGGAATACAAATCTATTTCAAATGAGATGCCACTCTTCCCCCTCCCACCCAAATGTCCAGAGTTCGTCGTGGAAATTTTCTAGTTTATCGATGCAGTTTTTCATGCGCAACAATTGGTCGAAGCAGAAACCAAAAACAGTTGTCACATCCACTCGATGAGTATGTTAATAGTAAAATATGTATTGTATATAACATAAATACACACACACACATGCATAAATACTCATTCGGTGTATACATACACATATACATACCATACATACAGGCTGTGTGTGTATATGTTGGCCAGAAACTGCCTCGTTGGCCCAGGATCTTTTCGGCTGACACAAGGCTGGAAAATGCGAATTTGGCAAGTTTCAGTTCGACTACCCTGTAATGCTTTAATGCCTTTAAAAGGGTATATACTATAAAGCAAAAAATCACTTTTATTTATTTAAAAAAATAAAAGAAAGATTATTTTCATTGAATAAAATTGAAGTTAAAAGTTTTCAAATTGCTCTAAAAAAAAGTTGTGAATTCCCTTAACAAATTTTAAAAATTAATAAACAATTTGAGTAAATATTTTAAAATACTTAAATATATATATAAGTATTATATACTTACATATTCATTTTTTATAAAATTGGTTAAATTAATGAGTATTTTATAGTCGTGCAAGCTGCAAAATGTCTTTATTTTTGTTCAGCGTGGGCTGGTCACAAGCGAATTGAGCTAAAGTATGCAAAATCAAAGTTTTTTATGTGGGTCCGGGCCACAGGTACTCGCAAAAGTATACACACACTTGCATATGTATATAATACTTACATGTATTGGCTATATAGAGTAGATAAATGGAAACTCCCCTGGGATTCTGAAGGATTGAAACTTGAAACTTGAATCTTGCCTTGGCCAACTTGGCGAATACATAAAAATCAAAATAAAAATGAAAATGAGCAAAGCGACCATCAAATCGAATTGGATGGCTTATTCTGTTATAAATTTGCGACAATTTTCAAGAGAATTCTTCAAATTTTTCTAGCCAAAAAAGGAAATCGTCAATTTGTTTAGGAATTAGCTTTAAGAATGCTCAAATTTCTAATAGATTTTACTAGAGTTTTCAAAGATTTGAATTAAAAGAATAAGGAATATACAATACTTATGAATAGGCTAGTTAAAGTGGTTGTTAACCGTAAAAGGCCAACTTTAAGTCTATTGGCTCAAAGGCTCTAACGGTATTTGTCATCGTTGCCACCACGTTTGGCTCATCCTGTGTCCTTAATAATGATAAGTGGGCCAGATAACAAAGTTTACAAAGCAAAGTCAAGTGTAAGCAAAACTTAATAATACTTAACATACACACACTGACACATATGCATACACGCACACATACACACACCCACACATACACACATCCACACATACACACATACTTTAAGAGTATTGTATAATTTTGTGTTCTGTAATCTTTTTATGAGACGATACAGATACGCGATGAAAAAAAAAGGAAAACAAATAAATATACGTATATATATAGATACATATATGTATGCTTGTGTATGTGTGTGTGTGTGTGTGGCAGGGTTAAGGATAAATCACACATCAATAACAATCAATCAATTTACACGCAGGCAAACAAACAAACAAAATCGGATGAAAAAGCATTCACTAGGCTAAAGTTAACAGCAGCTAATGTGATTTTGACACACTCACTAACAGATAAATATATATATATACATACAGATAGTATATATACACATATATACATATATATATATATTATCTATATACCATAGTATTATGCAATTTCAACACATTTGTCAACATTGAAAAACAGCTTAAACTGAACTCGTAAAAAATAAATGCAAACACAATTTTTGGAGAAATTTCCTTAAGCGGATGCAAAAAGTGATGTATCTGCATTAAGCCAAGTTAACTGACAATAAATCTTAGTTACTTTTAATAACTTTAACTTTGATATTTAATAGGGCTATTAATGAGTAACATTTCAGCTGAGCCAAGTTTATTTTAATAGCATTTTTTAATAGCCAAATTCAAAAGAAAATGAATTAATTAAGTTTATGTACTTGGTACTTCTATATCTTGTTTTTTTTTTAGTGTATTGTATTTATTAATATATTTTCTTATGCAAAACAAATAATTTAATGAGCTGCAGTTGAGTTAACCATCATAGATCAATCAATTTCAATCATGTTGCTTAAAACCTTTTTTTTTAGATTTAAATATTTTTATAAGATAAACTGCAATTAAATGCATTTGAAAATATTTATTTAAAACTTTGTGCAATAATAAATTATTCTTAATTTACGATGCCAGAATATGCCCTTATTACATAATTTTTGTACTCATTCATTTTTGTTGTTGTTGTTGTTGTTTTTTGTTGCTTTTGTTTCTGGCCATCCCACATTCCTTTGACTTTAATTAGCCAACTTGAATTGACGCTAATCACGATACTCCGTCTAAGTAAATGTATTTTATTAATTTTGTTTTTTTTTTTTTTTGTTATTTATTTTTGGTTTTCTTTGCGTTTTCCTTATCAAATTCGAAATATTTTTTGTGTATTTTTCATAATTGAATTAGATTAAACGGAGAATATTTTGGTTTCGGTTTCGGTTTGTTTGGTTTCTGCTTTTGAGTCCTTCCATCAACGGACCTGTCCGCAATGCTCCTTCTTGTTGTTTGCACTCATCAAATTCCAGGACAACGTTTATTTTTTTTTCTCTCTTTTTTTTAGCCGTTCTGTATGTATTGTATTGTATATAATTTTTTTCCGCCATTTTGATTCTGGTAGTGCAAGGTGTGTGGGGGGGAGGGGGGGTATGTGGGACTGAGGGTCAGGAATTTATGCTGGAAGCTAAAATCCCTTATAAATGGAGTCTGAAATTGAATAGGCGGCGCAGGCAAAGCACATGGCTTTGACTTGGTCATAAATTCATCAGGCCGCTAAATGGCTTTAGCTTTAAATAGGGGGAGATAAAAGAGAGCAAAAGAGCGCGAAAGAGAGAGAGAGAGAGAAATAGAGGGAGACAGATAGGTAGTGACATATACATATACATATGTATTTATGGTACGCACAATACAGCACAGCTGCATATAAAACCGCAACAGGAACCCTAATCCTGTACAGGATTTCAAGCCCAAACGCCTTGAAATGAGCGAATTAAACTCAATCCCGTCTACGTTTTTCCATAAAATTCAACACACACACACACACACATGTATATATATATACTATGTTTAAATAAATATCATATATGTATATAGTGACTGGTTAATCTGCGGCTTTCGTCCCAGCTGTGGTTATCATTGGCACAGCCCTAATCTTGGCCGAAATTTATACACGAAGCGGGGATTTCATCTAAATCCAAATGCCCAAAGGCCACACGAGTGTTGCGATTTGCAATTAGAGTGTCATATACCCATATACCCATATACCTCATACCATATAATTGAGATAAGCAATTAATAATAATTATTAAAAATATTCTCTAGTATTATTTATATTTATTTAAATATATTTTCTAAGTTTCTCGAGTAGTATAACTATTTTTTAATGTTTCAAATTGACAATTGTTTTATATTATTTTTGCAATATTTTATAAATAAAGGGTATTTTTTAGTTTATACAATTGTTTTTCTTATATCTATAATTATTTTTAAATTTTTACAACAATTAAACTTATGAACACAAAAGGGTTCTTTAACAAAAAGAAATTTCCACAATATTATTGCTGGATCTGTTGAGCAACAATTTTATTTATTTAATCCTGTGTGCGTGTGTGTATGTGTGTGTGTGTGTGTGTGTGTGTAGTTCGCTTTATCCTTTGGTGTCCTGCTCACTGCTGACATTAGAGTGCCTGAATTATGCATGAAGCAAGGTAATTAATAGCTTTTTGGCCAAAATGTTGCAAAATTAGCAATAATAAATTATTTATATTATATACAATGGTTGAAACTAATTGCACAAACTATTTAAACAATTATTTAATCTTTATTTATATACAATATATACAAACATATTTTTATTTAATTAAAATGAAAACACTAAAATTAAAACTTTATTTTCAACAATAACTTTTAATTTAATCGAAGTATTCGTATTTAAATCGTATAATGCAAAACTTAAATATTTATGAAAATATTTTTTGTTTAAGTCCTGAATATCTAATTCCAAGTAAATCCAGCTTTGACACATTCAACCTGTCGCATATGAATATTCAGTTTGTGTCTCTTTATTCATAAAATATTTACGAGTATTCATTAATTTCAGCTGGTTAAAACCTTTCGCTGCAAAAGGGAAAAACAAAACAAACACAACAACAGCAACAACAACAAAAGCAACAACAACAACAACAAGTTGCATGTATAAGGAGGAAAAGCTTTTTAAATTAAATTTAGTTTTCTTTTTCGGTTTTTTTTTTAGGTTAAATGATAATAAATAACTTTTTATACATTTCTTTTTTTATTTTTTTTTTGTTGATATTTATGATATTTGCATAATGCACAACACCCGCAAAATATTAAAAGCTTCACTGTATATGTGTGTTTGTGGAAGAGGGAGGGGGGGGGGCTGGGTGGGGTTAATATAGCCCCAAACAATTTGTATGCCCTTCCGTCGCACCCAACCGAACTTTTATTTCAATTTCATTTGACGCATTTTTCACATAAATTCCATGGAAAATAGCTCGATTTACTATTTATTACTGGGCGTGCTAAGCATGTAGACCTTTTTAAGTCTACCACCCCTCCACCCCCTCCACCCTGCACTATGTCTATTCGCAGCCATTTACCATTACACCCCCCGCCCTCCCCCGCACAACCTATCATCCCCCAAAGAACGTTACGAGCTGAATGAAACTTTGCCCTGCGGCAGGTTTTTGCTATTTTTATCAGCCCATTCGGAAGTTAATAATTCTATATTATTTTGATTGGTGGCGTCTGTGTGCGAGAAAGAGATGCAGCTAGTTAGATAGTAATATTTAGAGTAAGACAGGGCAAAGTTTTTTTTCCTGTTTATATATATTTGTTTTATTTGTTTTATTTGTGTTTTTCCCTTTTTGTCACACTCTCATGAACAATTTGCTGCTCTCGGCGTAAATTTGCAAACTTGGAACATTAAATTGTTAAATTGTGCGTTCGCAGCTGTAAATTATTTGATTATATCAGGGGCCAAGCCCACGCAGCGTGTTTGAATACCATCCCGATGCCCCCTTGGCCCCTTGGCCATCGGGCTACACAAATAGTTTGCAATAAAAAGTTTTGCCATAATCGAATCCTTGCCTCGCAGGCTCCACAATGCCATCGGCATACCGCGTCACAGGTGCAAATGTGCTGCAATTTGCCCCACACAGCACCATTCACCATTCTCTCTGAGGGGCGCACTGCAGGGGGGGGGGGGGAGCGGTTGCCCAGGCAAAGTTCTCTGTGGGCTGCGGTAGGTCAAAGGTGATGGGCGGCGGCAATGCCAACCGCATGCCCCTTGTCAAAAGGATCTAACGCTCCATTTTGACAGCTCTCAAAGTGCAACGCAAATAGACGCGATTCACTTCGGATACACTGCAAAAAAATAATCGAGTTAATTATAAAAAACAGAAAAATGTAAATTTAAGTGCGATTGCGACTAATTATATCTGTATGTCTATCTGTGTAATTGTATTTCTATCTCTATTTTCTTCTGTATTTGTGTCTCCAATTTCGCTCAGTGTACCCATAAGCCACATGGCTAAAATTGCAATTGACCCACGATGCAACCTCAAATGCGAGCTTCCACCTGTGGACAGGTCACTGGTAGCGCTGCTCAAAGCCATGTGACAGCTGTTGTGTATGTGTGTGTGTGTGTCTGTGTGTGGGGAAAGACAGCTTGAGGGGATTGATTGACTGATTGAACAATTGAGCGCAGCACAATTATGGCTAACATTGGCAGTGCGCGTCATTGGGACAACAGCTCAAAAATGCAAACTACTTGCAATGCCATGGCTACACCCATTGTGATGGTAGTCGTTTGCTGAGTAGTTGCCGGGGGGGAGAGGGGCGATTTATTATTATTTTTTTTCTCTTATATATATATATATATATGTATGTATGTATTCCCATTTCTAGAATAGGGAAACTATTGTAGAAAATGTCAATCGTTGAGCTGGCTAACCAAGGCAGCCTGTTAGCATTTGGGCCCCCTGATCACAATGATAATGATGATGATGATAACGATGATGATGATGATGATAATGATGATAACGATGATGATGATTATGATGATGACAAGGCCTGGACATGGCTCCCAAGGCAGTTGGGCTCTTGGTAACTTGCTCAACGCCTGACTACAAATGCAGCCACAGCAAGATGGCACATGGCTGGGAGGAGGGAGTCGAGGGGCAAGGGAGGCAGGGAGGCAGGGAGAGGGAGAAGCAGGCCTTGAAAGGGGATGGCTACAAAGTAATAAAATCAATAAAACTTGCATTTAAAACATGTACAATCAAATAAAATATGTTTGCATACCAATTTTGTGCAAATTTCAAATATTATTTTTACCACAATTGTTACCACTTTTCATATTTGTGGCTTATTTCGCATTTCGCATTTCATATTTATCTTTTTTTCTCTCTCTTCTTCTTTTTGGCATTTGCCATTTGCCATTTGCTGGAATTAATTAATGCATATTTATGCACAAATCACGATTTATTTGAAATCATAATTTATTGCGCATACGCAACGTTGAACTGCTTTGTCATGTTGCAATTGAAGCATTTCATTTTATTTTATTTTTTTTTTCATTCCATTTATTCATTTATTTATTTTGTTTGGCTTTAACATATTTATTTGTAATGCGCATTGATTTTTATTTTTATTTTTATTTTTTTCACAATTGTTATTGCAACACGTAGCTGGTTTCCCTTTAGCCTCCCTTTGGGTAGTGGAGGCAATCAAATTATCCAATCCAAATGGAGGCCATGCCACACAAACCGTTGTTGCAAGTTGTTAACATGCAACAACCTCCTTGAACTTTCGCCGACATTTGTTTGAAAGTGTTGAACTTGTCACGAACTGCGTGAATTCACATTAATCCGATTGCGAATTTCGATTATTATAATGCATTTCATAAAGCAAAGCCAACAGACTTAAAGATATATTGTACGTACATACTATCCGTATACATACACTTCGCACACAATCAGATACATTCGAAATTTTGTATTTATTCAAGAAATGTCAAGCTTAATGTGAGGGGACACATATAGAGTTGAATTTATTATTGTTGTGGCACGGAAATGGGCAAGAAATAATTTAAATCTTAATTAAAGACGTAAAGCTAAGAGAGGAAATAAATAAATTTAATAAAAGAAAAAAAAAAGCTTGGGAAAAGCAGCCTAAGAAAATTTAAAAGAAAAATGTTGAAAAGCAAATGAATAGAGGAAATAGTTTGAGGTAATAGAGGAAATGAATTCAAATAAACAAGTAAAGAGAAAACATGATGGAAAAATAATTAAATATGCAAATATTTTAAATATTTGGAAAGAAATTAATATATTTTTCACATTTAATAAATATAAATTTCTTTTTTTTTTATATTAAAAATAAATAAAAATGGATGAAATGAGAGCTGAAAATGAAAATAAATATAAATATATTGTACACGGAAATTAAAGGTGAGCAGGCAACAAACTTGAATATATAATAAGGACATTGAAAAGATAATTAAAATGAGATAAAACAAATGTAAGCAATAAAAGAAAATAAAATAAAAGCTAGTGCAAGGCGGAATTAATGATGATTTGGCCAAAAGGAAGTTTTACAAATTGTAAACACGCGCAGAAGCAAATAGAAAGAAAGTAAATAAAAAACATAAAAATATGGTAAAGTGATGCAAAAGAGAGGAGATAATGCCACAAAAAAAAAGATAAAAGCAAAATGAAGTAGAATTTAAAGCCAAAAAATGGAATATAAAAAAAATATGAAGGAAAAGAAAATATAAATTAATTAAATTCTTAATTTGATGTGAAATCAAATGCAATAAAGAAAGCCTAACGAAATGCGAGCGAAGTTTTATAATTTTGCAGCTGTTGCTGCCACATATATAGTATTTTTTTTTTATTTATTTTTTTTTTTTTGTGGCAACTAGAATTTAGTCGAGCGGAAACTTAAAAGGGCGAGGGGGGTGCGATGGTCAGGTTAGAGCATTCAAAGACCTTCGACCCACCTCATAAATTTGTTGCCCTTGTTGTTTTTATAATTGTTGTTGTTGTTGTTGTTGCTTTTGTTGTTTTGCTGTTCATTTGTTTGCGTTAACTAATTAACAAAGCCCACAAAGTGCTTGGCAGCTGTGTCCTGTGATGCCAGGGCCTTTTAAACACTTCAACAAGCAAAAAGAAGTTTCTCTTAAATTTTGGTAATTTCGGTTTTTTTTTTTATTTTTTGTATTATTTATTTTTAGATTTTATTTACAAAAAAAAAATAATTAACTTTAACTTAAACTATGAAAAAAAAGATTTGAAAATAATTGTAAAATTGCTTAAATTTATGATTAATAAAGGATATAAATGTTGTTGTTCTTCTTCTTCTTGTTGTTGTTGCTGGCGAGGATTTTATTGTTGTTGTTGTTGTTGTTGTTGTCTTGTGAATTGCTTGGCAAATTTTTGGCAAACTTTTTGTTTTTGGAATCATTTGCTAGGCAAATTATAAAATACAACGGCGTATGATTGATTGATGATTGATTGGGGCATTAATAAGCTGATTTCATTGATTAATAAAATTGTTGCCACCAGCAGCGATGTGTTGTTGATTGATGTGCTATTTGAATGACTGCTTGATTGATTGGCACACCTGTTGCCAGCGGCAAGCAGTCAACAAAGTGCAATGGCAACATGCCACATGCCACATGCCACATGCCACATGCAAATTCAAAGATCTGTGCTTATGATGCGCGTTAATTGCTGCTGCTGCTGATTGATGTGATTTTCCGCTGTTGTTGTTGCTGCTGCTGTTGCTGTTGTTGTTGTTGGCATTTCCACATCAAACTTGAAACGTTTGGCAGCGCTCTCCATATCCTCCAAATCACTATAGGCGGGAAAATCGGTGGGGCAAAAGTGGCCGGCTATCGCCTCCGGTATGTGGGTGACATTGTGCAACATGTGGGCGGGGGTGCACTGTAAATAGTTGCGCCATTTGGCATAGGAGCGCGTATTTAAATCGAATGTGGCATCTCGACGGTGGCAAATTGGTGACGATGTCTTTGGCATTATCCGCTGGGCATGCTGCATCATATGCATTTCCCATTCCAGATTGCTGACAGCGGGCAGCAGATCAATCAGATTGTTGCGATTACTTCGATAACTTCGATTACTCCGATCACTGCGATTGCTTTGATTATTTCGATAGCTGCAATCACTTCGATTACTGTGATTGCTATCGGGATTTGTGGATTGAGTGCGTTGCCGCTGACATTTGGTGGGTGTTGATGCCGCACTGCTGCACGTATAATAGCCGCAGGAGCGCTCCAGCTGCTCCACTGGCTGCTCGGCAAAATCATCACAAATTGGCCGTGTTGCCGGCGATTGGCTGCGATTCCAAATGCTGTGCTGCTTACGTTGCGTTGTGCTGCAATTGCTGCCCCAGCCGCTGCTGTTGTTGCTGCCACCACAGCTGTTGCCGCTGTTGCCACTGTTTCCACTGTTGCCGCTTTTGGCACTGCATCTGCTTCTGCTTCTCGAACGACTCCGCTTGCTGCTGCCACTGTTGTTGCCATCAAATGCTGCGTCCGCTGTTAACGTGGCTAATTTTAAACTGCTCGTACAGCAACCCATAATCGGAAATTAAAATTATTTATTTATTTTAGCCAAAAATTGAGCTCGTTTTGCACTTTCACTTTGCTTTCTTTTGCTTCTCTTCGATTTTGCGTGTGTCCGCTCGATCCTGTGTCCTGGTCAATACTATTCGGCCAGACAGCCATGGATCTGGCATTTATATACCCGCCGCCTTATCTGGCAGGTAATTCCGGTTCGCGAATTTTCCTAGAATTGTTTGTGTCGTCCCGTCTCGTGCTCAATTTCGACATTTTTATCTTTTACCTGATCTGCGCTTTGGCTAAATCCGTCTGCGCGGAAAATAAAAATTTCTTGTTTCTTTCGGTTCGTTTTTATGATCATCATTGCTGCCAGGTAATTTGGCCAGAAAGCTGCTGGCTATTAGCTGTTAGCCGTTAGCTGTTAGCCGTTAGCTGTTAGCTGTTAGCCCGTTTTTAGGGCCATGCACGTGTGCACGTCTGCGGCTTAGCGTACGGCCCAAAAACGCATTACCTGATCCGCCTGGCCTTGATTGCCGTCGTCTTTCGCAGATTACCATATTTTTCTTTTTTTTTGCTTTTGCTTTTGTTTTTGTTTTTGGTTTTTAGTTTTTGGGTAATACGGAATAAGGACAAAAAAAGATTAAATAAATAAATAGACAAATAGTATGCAAAAATTTATTAGTTTCTATTTGTTGATCCTTTGATCCTTTGGTTTTTCGTTGCCAGCGAAATCTTTAATTTGTTTATCTCTTTTTTGATGTTGTGTAATAATTTATTATTATTTATTTTCATTTAAAATTATTATTTTTTAAATGTTTTGTAATTTAATTTCAATATTTGAACAAATGGCGCTCGGTTCACCTTGGCCAATTATAAGTTTTGGCCATTGTTGTGTAAACGCCGTTAACGCCGGCAAGGTGAGCATACACAAGGTGTCTGTGCCAAGGTGCAAGGACTCTAAGGATAAAAGTATACAAAAGGAACAGAACAAGGAGAGAGAGAGAGAGAGAGGCAGAGTGGCAGCAGCTGCGCTTCGATCAACAATAACTTTTGCGTTTATTGAGAGTTTTCACATGAATTCCTCAATGAGAACGTTTCTGTATTTTGGCCATTATTTTGTTATTTCGGCCATAACGAAATTACTTATGACTTTGTCCGCTGACGCTGCCCCTGTCCCTGCCCCTGCCCCTGTCCCTGCCTCAGCAAAGGATATATTAAATTGTTTTTCATCAGTTTCATAAATTGACCTATCAAAATATCTTAACCTCAGCATAGAAACTTTCAGCGGGTCACATTTGAGTCCTTTTCATTATAATAATGCACTATTATACCCTGTAATATACCCTGTACAAATGTTATTTTAATTTTAAAAAATAGTCAATTATTTGATATTTATTATATTTATTTATTTAAATCAATTTTATTTATCGTTTAAAATTAAATTTTCCACTTTGTCTCAATTTAGTTTATTTTGTTTATTTTAATTATTTATTTACTTTTTTTTATTCATTATTATTATTTTCAGCATTTATATGCAATAATTATGTCTAGCCTATAATTTCCGGGGAAAGAAATGTCATAAAATATATATTTAATTCAAATGTCTTCTAGATTATTCTGTATGGATTTTGGATCTTTAACTGAATTTATTTATTTAGTATTTATTTTTATTATTATTAAACAAAACCACTTTAAAAAGAATTTCCATAATTCAGTTGAATTTGAAGTCAAAAAAGATAACCAGATTTTATTTTAAAGAAAGTGATTAATATTCGAGTCAGAATTATGGTGAAACGTGAACATACCCTGGGAACTTTCGTTTGGCTTAAAATCTGGCATAGGGTTAAGTTATATTGTAGTTATCGGGTTAAGGCGTTACATTTTCCCACAAATCGCTGATGGTTTGGGCCAGCCCCGTTGACTGTTGACTATTAACTGTTAGCTGTTAGCTGTTAGCTGTTAAGTTGGCCCTTTTGCTGGCTGGCATTTCACTATCGCCTTGTGTGCGGCATGCAACTTGGCCTGCGCTTGTTGTTGTTGCATTTTCACACGCAATCGCAACTTTCCCACAGTTTTTCCGCAACGACCAAAATGGAATTTCCATTCACATTCCAGACGTTGGCCAGCAGCATTATGTTTTCATTTTATTTTATTTTATCTTTATTGTTTTTGTTTTAAACATTTTAAAATTTATGGCCAACTGCAAAATTGTGGTGGACAATTTCCCAAATCCAAAATGGAATTTAACGGAGTTTTCTCATTTTTTTTGGTTTGTTTGGTTTTTTTTTGGGTATTTTCTCCTCTCTTTTTTTCCTAGCTGCTTATCTGCAGAACCTTGAGTCCTGCGAAAAGGATTGAGCACGTTGGCCAAACAGCTCGCAGTCTTTAGTCGGATATCCATGCAAACGAACTGCAGTTGCATTTTCAACAGTTTTCCACAATTTTCCGATATTTCAGTTTGTTTTGTGTGCTGCGCTGCCTGCACGTGATTCGACTTAATTTCTAGTAGAGCAATTGGGGTAATAGAGACTGGGAGATTGGGATGGGGGGATGAGGACGAGTTTCCTGCGCACGAGTCGGAAACAGTCAAAAGCAAATTCTGAAAACAGTTAAAGATTTAGCTTGCTTTTGCTCAGTGGCACTGATGCGTATAATGGACCAAAGGATTCCCAAATCAATCTACATTTCAATCTAACATACTTTCTTTTTTCCTTCTATTATTATTTTTTATTTTTGTTGCTTGAAATTGAAAAATACATTTGAATTTGGAACTGTTTGGAATACAATATGTACCTGAACAAATTCCATAGGTAAATTGCGTATACCCTGTAATTTGTAAAGTTGCCATTGAAGAAAATTATAATTTAAATAACTTTATTCAAACTGAACAATTTCTCGATTCCACACAAAAATTTCTTTACAATTTTTTAAACAAAAACCAAGTTAATAAAATATTTAAAAAAAAACTCCCAATATACTAAATATTTTTTGTAAATTATTAACAATTGTGTACTAGACAAAAATAGAGTTGCATGCCCCGAATTGAGGCAACAAATTGGGGGGGGGCATCAGCCTCTAAATATAAAAGCCAGTCAATTGCCCCACTGTGCATTGACAGCCTTGAGGCAACGAACTCAATTCAAATGCCATTGACATCGGCTGTAAACAAAGCCACAGATAAAATGCCAGACCATATCATACCCTGCACAATTTTATGCTACATACAACAGCCTAATAGCATGTCATACCCCTTGTGCTATGATAATAAAGAACAGCTACAATAAAACGAAACAAAAAAAAAAAAAAACCATGTACCTTATGTGATTCAAGTTAAAACGTGTCCGTGTCCTTTAAATTCTCTTGTGTTGTTGTTATTGTTATTGTTGTTTTTTTTTTGTTTTTTTTTTTGCCACAAGTGTAGGTCGAATAATTGCTTTCAATCATTTTTGAGCTGTACGCAAGGACAAACCCATAATTCACCGGGCATTGAGAGCGGGCAGTCTCAACTTGCAATTGCAGCACATCTGCAATTTGATTGTTATAAGCATTATTATTATTGTTTTTTCCTCTTCTTCTTCCTTCTACAGTTTTTCCGTTTTCACTTTTCTAACAAGCTCAGACAAGATTGAACAAAATCAAAACAAAAACAGACGTAAACAAAGTTATAAAAGTTGTCCTGTAAGCGGTTTGCCCGACGGTTTGTTTATGAAATGCATTTGCCGGATTGCCCTGAGGTCCTTGCGACCATAAAATCAAGAGCCAAACAAATGCCAGGTAGATACACACACACACACACACACACACACACATATGTGTGTATAGCTTAAGCGAATGTCCTCGAAATATGCATATCCCTGTAAACACTTGTTGATCCTGCGGGGCATTCCAAAATTCGCAATTTGGTCAAGTTGGCGTTAGGCAAAATGGGAACAAGGGGAAATGCCCATTGGTATTTTCCATTTTGGGCGCGGAAATGCCTAATCAAAATTCGCATAGCGTCCACACGTGGCACATTCAATTGTTCGTTAGCCATTTATTTATTTGGCCATTTAGCTATTAGCCATTTGGCTATTTGGCCATTAAGATGCTAATTTTGCCTTGAGGCACTCGCTGCAATCGCCGCTTCACAAACAAATCCTTTTAAAGTGCTGTGACAAGTGTGGCAAGCGGCAAGTGACAAGTGGCATGTGGCATTGCAACCTAGTATGACCTGTGGTCATTCAATGGGAATTACCCAGCATCAGCAGCAGCAGCAGCAGCATTTGCCGTTTGACCTAATGACCCTGAGAAGCATTTCATTTATGAGGTACAGTTGTGCCCATTGGCAATAAATTTTAGAATAAAATAAAATCACGACTGCAAATTAACAAATAAATTTTGAACAAAACAATTATATAAATTTAATTGAATTAACTATTAACAAAAAAAATAATATTTTAATATATATTATTTTATAATTATAATAAATATATTTAATGCCATTTTTTTAATTCAAAATAATATTGTTCTAAAAACTACAAAATTAAAATAATTATTTTATTTTCTTTTTTACATTTGTTTTTTATTTTAATTATTTATTTATTATTTTTTTTTTTTTACTTTGAGGTTCGTTTTAAAAGTGATTTTTAGTGTAGCATACACATACCCCCTCATCCACCAGCCACCTCCTCGTCCATATACCATTATGCGATTCTCGATTGCAGCAAAAGTAGATGAAATTGCCGCATTCCTTGGATGGGCGTATATGCAACCATTTTCTCCCCATTCTCCCCCCGCCCGCCCCTTCTGGTCCGCCCTTTTATTTTTCACGCAAAGAGAGGTGGGCGTGGCAGGTAGCTAGCCTGGCGACTTAGCTATTTGATATGCCACAACAGTTTCATGCCCGAGACACCAAATTGTGCTTATCCAATCGATGTTAAGAGCACATACATGTATGTACATAAATCGCCAATCAACCGGAAATGAATCGCATAGCCTCCGTATACACTCACCATATTTTAGGGTATCACAATTCTATATAAATATGTCTATAAAAAAAAGTCAAGTTGTATTACAGATTAATTGAAAAAAACTTTCTTTTTTAGCTTCATTCGTTTTTTTTTTTGTTTTCAATTAAAATTATAATAAATACTCTTTTCAAACAGCAGATAATATTTAACACTTCAATTAAGTTTAAAAAAAATTAATAAAATAATAAAAATGTTTATTATTATTTTAAAATAATAAATATTCCAATTTACAAAAAAAAAAAACATTTTAATTTAAAAAGAAAAAAAGTAATACCTGTTTTCAATTTTTATTAATTTTGATTAATTAAATTTAATTAATAAGTTTATAAATATGTTTTTTGCTTTGCCGTATCACACAAAATATTGCAGAGTATTTAAAGTTCGGTCTTGCTAAGAGTCTGCCTTAACATTTATGTTATTTTTCATTGTATTTCGCTTGTTTTTCGTCCGATTGTTGCCTTTGCATGTGTCATATTGAATTAACAACACATAAGCTCTGCGTATTTGTGTGCTGTATATGGTAGGAGTGCGAGTGTCTACGTATGTGTGTGAGTGTGTATGTAAGTGCGAGTATGTATGTACGTATGTATGTATCATATTATTTGTTTGCTTGATTTCGAAAGTAACTTTCACTGTCATTGAAACTTGTGAGTATTTGAATGAACTGTATATAATATGTATATGTGTGTGTGAATGTGTGAGTGTGTGTGTGTGTGCGAATGTATGTGCTTATTGCAATACATAGAAAATCAATAATATTTCTTACTTTCATATTATATTATACGCTCACATTGCTTGTTGTTATTTTTGTCATTTTTATATGAATTATTAAACGGCAATGGATACCTCTTCCCTCTCTCTCTCTCTCTCTCTCTCTCTTTCCCTTTCTCACTCTGTCGCTTTCTCTCTCTCTCTCTCTTCCTCTCTATGCTCTTGAAGCACATTTACTTTAATAATGGATATGATAATCTCTCACATGGAGAATTGTATGTTTACGCGTTTACACATGTTAAAATGTCGTTTTCATTGGGCATTTATGAAAATGCATTTTGCGTACATACATACATACATACTAATAGTATTTAAAACGCACAAATACTCTTATTTAATATATTTAATTGTAATCGTTTCTTTTATACCCTCTACAAAAAAAAAAGAATATACGAATCAATATTATATATCATAAGTCCTTTTACTGAATTTCCCAAAAATAATAATAAATTCTAAAAAAAAATAATTAATTAATAATAATAAATATTTAAATTGTACTTTGTCATTAAAATATTATAATATTATTATGTAGTTATAAGTAATTATAAATTGTTAGTTTTTTTTTTAATGATTATTATGAGTTTTCAACAATTATTTATTTTTATAAGAATTTGCTCAAATGAACGAGAATTAATTCTCTTGAATTTGATTTTTACACAATTTTAGGTAAATGGAAATAAATTAGTATGTGCCTCAAAGTGATGAGTGCGCACAGGATATCTTATAGTCGAGCATGCATACATGTTATTCTTTTAACTACAATGCAATTGCGTTAAGTAATTAGAGAGCAGCTCACATCCTGCTGCTGTTTCTGCTGCTGGTTTCGACTTAACGAGCATTTAATTGCCAGGTTTAACCTTGATGGCACACACACACAGACACATACACTGATTGCCTACATATGTACATATATTTTCTTTTGTATTTACCCTTTTGCGCCTCACAATTTATCAAATAAATTTTCACTTTTATTGCATGCGCTCTGCATTTTCCTCCTTCATCCCAACCCAAATTTATATTTTCATGCCTAGAGGGGTTTTTCCTTTTTTCTTCATATTTTTATAACACATTATTGTTATTTTTCTTCTCGTGCTTTTTTGTGTGTGTACGTGTGTGTGTGTGTTGCGTCTTTAAGCGCATTTCCATTCATAAATTATGGGGAATTTGCATTGTGCCTCAAGAGGTTTCCCAAGAAGTTGTATAAAATAAATTCTAATTTTTTTTAGACTCTCTCTCTCTCTCTCTCGCTCTTTATCTCTCTCTGTGTGTATCTGTAGACTTGGCTTATTCTATATACTGGACAATTTTCATAATCTTTAGCTAGTTTTGTTTGCCCAGCGGGAATTTGTGCATGTTAATTAGCTGTTTTTGCTGCAGATTAACCAAATTAAGCAAATTAACCAAATTAAGTAAACGAACAGCGTGTAAATAAATAAATTAAATACGCAGTTATACAGATACAAACATATATGGTATACATATTTGTATGTATGTTGGTGTATGGGTTAACTGAGGGTGTCCTGCGTACGAATGTCCTGTCGAGGTCATCAGCTTTGCTAATGTTTTTTTTGTTACTTCTTGGCTGACTTTATTTGAAGCTGTTAAATTGATAACATTTGGCTCTTGCGGTTGCTCATAAATCAACATAATAATCATCATCATCATTATCATTAATATACATAATGATCATCATCAACAGTAAGCCAACAAACAGAGAGAGAGAGCGGGCAAGAGGGAGAGAGAGAGAGTGCCGTAACTTTTAATGCACTAAACAAGTGCCAAAAGTTGCGCCTGAACTTTTGCAAATTCGCAAATTGCGTTCATAACAACTCACAATCAATATACAGACAACACAACTACCATATACCCTGTAAAACTCTCTGCTTTTATTTCATTGATATTCAACTAAATGTTTATCGTATTTATTATGAATTTTATTGCTCTTTCTTTTTTAAATATTGTTAAATATTTTTCAATTATTCATTTTATTAACCGACTGTAAATAAATTAGAATAAAAATTATTGAATAAAAAAAACTGCCTATAAAAATGTTAAACTTTAAAAGTTACGATTTTTTCGCAATATAAAAAACAGACCAAATAAACAAAAGTATTTTTGTTTTTACATGTTAAATCAATTAATTATTATTTATTTTTAGTTGTATGTATATACAAAAATATTTAGAAATAATATAACCAATATTATTTTATTATCATTTATTCAGGCGCAGGGTATACGAGTGCTCTGACCATGAATGCATGTGTGTATGTGTATCTGTTCTTTGTTTATATGTACACTCGTATGTGTGTTTGTGTGTGCGTGTGTGTGGGTGTGTGTGCCTTTCGCCTGATATCTAACACTTGAGCACTTTACAAGTTATTTTGAGACTTTCTTTCATCCTTTTATATTTCTTCTTTTTTGTTGTGTTTTTTTGTGTGTTATTGTTGCTATCGGCTTTGGGGCATGCAACTTAAAGTTGCACATTTGAACTAGCCAGGCATTTGCCACATGCAACACTCTGAGGCAACATGCCTATAACAGCGAATACAGTGTGCCTGCATGAACGTGCACATTCATGCTCGTGGATTTAATTAATAAAATTAAAATTAAAATGCAATTTGTTGGGTGCCTGCTTAACGATCTGGCAACACTCAATTGGGGGGTTTTTTTTGACATGTTAAGTTGGCTGCGCTCGACTTTGAGTTGCCATCAAAAAGCAAACTTAGTCAAAAATATAACTTAACTTCTATGAATGAAAAAAAAAACATAATTTTAAATATTTTATTGATATACACTGTATATTTTTTTTAATTTAATATCTATATACATACATTATATTGTATATTGTATATAAATAAATATAAATTTTATTGGATATGGTCTCAGGGGATTTTAGATCTTAGATTTTCTTCTTCAATTATTTTGGCTGCTCTCCGTTGAAAGCAAAATCGAAAAAGAAGAAGAAGAAATGACCGAGACACTTGGCAAGTCAACATACATATGTCTCTTACCGTTTGCCACTTGCCACTTGTCACTTGTCACTTGCCACTTGCCACATTGTAGCACATACCATATACCGTACATAAGAGGCACAATGTTCTAGTTCGTCGTCTGTCTATCTCACTCGTTTTGACTTTTGCTTTCCCTTTCACACTTGCAGTGGCTAAACTGGCGGCACTCGCCGAGGAGGTCAGCACATCGACTGCCATCTCCGAAGGTGAGTAGTACAGTAGTAGATGACGCATGCCACATTGCGGCATGCCGCTTGCCTTGATGGACTTCAATCAAAAACACAAAAACACAAAAAAAAAAAGAAAACGAAAGCGAATAATAATAATATTGTAATAACAACAAAAACAACAACTCTAAACTAACGTACAGAATGGGGCTCCGGCTGGAAGGGCGGCACCAACTTTCTAGTCGAGGTCGAGGAGACAGGCGCCATGTCGCCAAATGCCGCACATGGCAGTAGCAACACATCCGAGGATTATGTTGGTGAGCTATCCACCCAGGAGGAGGATGCCACAGGCGCCACAGTCACAGCAAATGTCACAAATGTGGAAACGGGTAAGTTCGCATTTTGTCTCATCAAAAATCTCATTATTTCAAAAAATTATTTTATGTACTCTAACAAAAAAATAATTATAAAAAATAAAATAAAAAAAAGATCCAATAATTTTTCCCAATATCCAGAAATCGACACTACTAAAAAATAAAACTATATTCTAAAAATATTATTAATTTTTCTGAAATTTATTAAGCGTCAACAGTGGTGCCACAAAAAACTCTCAACGGTTTTGCCACGGGCAATTTTGAAATCAACCAAAAACATCCGTAGGTGCCACAGAAATAGTGGGACAATAGTGGGAGATACCCCACTAAAATGGGGTATCAATTTTTTCAATTTTTTCAATTTTTTAATATTCAAAAATTCAATTTAATTATTTATGCATTTTTCAACGTTTTTTCTTAGCAAGCGACAGAATTGATATAACAACTTTTGGTATAATTATAGCATTGCTATAATATAATTGTACAATTCTTTACATATTTATAGTAGCACTTTCAGAAACCGCTATAAAGTGCTTTGGGTTTATAGCATCTGATTTCGATATTGTGCTTGTGTCATTATAGCAGTTTATAACTGTTTACCAGCAGCATCGGTAATATTATGGCATTTTATGGCGCTATAATTGAAATATGTATTTAGGGATTTTATAACATTAGCTAATACAAAAACCTGAGAATTGTTTTACGATCTTCCTAATACAATTTCAATAATTTTAACAGCAATCCCTTTTTTTTAATAATGTTACATTTTGGCATAAATCTTTTTTAGCCATGGATGGATGGCACCACTGCAAAAGAGATATGATAAGATACAACATCGTTGCCAGATCGTTTAACTTGCTATGGCAACATAGCGAAAAAGGATATCCGCACCTTGCCACATCAACGAAATTATTTTGAAAGACTCAAAAGATTTTTCTTATGTTTCTTTTTTGCCCCTTTTTTGTTTTGTTTTTGTTTTGTTTTTTTTTTTTTTTGTTTCTATCCATATACACGCACAAGCGAGCAGATAACGGGGTAATTGAATGTTTGGGGTTTTAGCCGTAATCCAATTTAAGGCCAAGATAAGGGGCCAAACTGTGGCAGAAGCCGCACAGTAATTGAATTCCATGCAACGCGATGCCCCTTAACTTCCTTTACGCCTTATACGTGCAACAGCGTACAGAAATATTTAACATACATATATACATACATACATACATACATACAGATAAGAACCAAATCCAAATCACGTACAAAATAATTTATGAAATTATGAAATGAGATTACATGAAATCCAGTTAAAATATTAAGTTAATTGGAGAGTTTCTCAAATATTTTGTTTTTGTTTTTCTGTTTCTGTTTCTGTTTTTTTTTTTTGTTGCCATTACAGGTCCCAAGATTATAGTACGCACCGAGGAGGTGCTAATTGTGGGTCTCGTGCTTATCCTCTGGGTGGGCGCCATAATGCTATTCTTCAATCGTTGGGGCAAGATTCGCATGTTGGAGCCATATCAGCCAAAATTTCAGCAGCAGCATCGCAGCTCCTGTCCCCTGGTCGACATGGATGCGGTTCAAACGCATCAGGTAATCCAGCTCTGCAATCAATTATTCAATATTTATTATATTTTATTATTAGAAATTTTTTATTTCAATATTTTGTGGATAATTTTAACAAGTTTCATTGAAATTATTTAAGTAATTTCATTTTATATTTTACGTTACAATATAAGTATTTATAACAAAAACATTTAAGGTTTCTTTATTTCTAAAAAATTTAATTATAATATTATAAAAATGTTTTTTTGTTTTTTAGTATATCAAACAAAAATTGTGATTTCAGAATTAAATTTTAAAAGACTTTTTGAGCATATGTTGAATTTTTTTTTTAATCTGAAGAAACTTAGACGGAATTTGTGAAGGTTTTGCTCCTTTTTATATTTTTAATAACAAAATCAAAAGAATTTGAGAAAGTTTTTTTTTTTGAAATTTATTTTTATTGTAATAAAATTTCTTCAATCTTCTTTTCACTATTTCACTTTCACTTTTGCTTCTTCTCTTTTTCTATTTGTCACTCCCTCCGCCTGTTTCTTTCTCACTCTCTCTCTCTCTCTTTCTCTCTCTTGTGTGCTCTTCTCTTTGTTCTCTAATCCACAGCGCGCCTCCGTATCACGCATGTCGATGGGCATGGTGCACAATCATAATTTGAATATGCCAACGTGTCAATTTGCGGCCTATAATCCCAGCCTGTATGCAAAGGGTAAGCATTGTCCTTGACGTTGCATGCCACGTGTTGTCCTTGTCGCATGCTGCCTGTTGTTGTTATTGTCCTTGTTGTTGTTGTTTTGTTGTTTGTTGTTTTTTCTGCGCCTGTACATAAATTCAAGTACAATAAAATGCAAATGCAATTAAAATCGAGCGTCTTCTTATACTATGTATATTGTCTTTCTATAATTCATATACAGTGAAAATACAATAAAACGAACTAATTTAATACAGAAAAGTGACACATACATTTTCCAAATATACCATAAGAAAAATCACTTTCGAATTTATTAAAGAAAATCTACAAAAAATGATACAATATAAAAAAAAAATGATAAATAAAAATTTTGTATTTTAATTGAGTGTTCGCACTTTGGATGCTTCACTGTACCTATATGCACACGCACGGATGTGTGTGTGTGTGTGTGTTTGTGTGTGTGGGTGTGTGTTTATTGCATTTCTGTTGCCTACTTTTGTGCGACGCCCCAAGACTTATAAACTATGTAAGGCAAATAAATTTAACATGAACTACGCGCAAATCGCTTCAAATTGACTTATAAAGTTTGCCCAAGACTTTAATAAATTTTCACTCAATATAATCCAACGATAAGGTTGAGAAAACTTATCTCAAGATAATGAAATTGGGATTTAGTTAAAACAATTTAAATAAATTTATGTTATATATGCAGTCTAGCATAATTATCGGAGCTCGTTTTTTGTTTTTCATTTTTTTTTAATTAAGAAAATAATAAAAATCTTGGAGATAATGTAATTTAATTTAAACTCGTATTTCACTTTCATATACTTAATTGAATCTATTTTATGAATGAGCTATTCAACAAGAGCATTCACATTTGTCACGCCCACAATTTGGGAATGTCCTTGGCCAGGGGCGAAACATCGTAAGTGATGAGTAAATTGAATTTCAGCTCGATTGACTGTGAATATTGCAAGCTGTTGCCTCTATAAATACTTCAATTGATTAAATATATTCGTGTATATTTGTTTATATATTTATTTATATATATATTTATTTATGCAATACAATATAAGTATACCAAAAGAAATCATTTGTATTAAATTTTAATTGAAAGCTTCAATTGATTCATTATCCTTACGCAATTAAAGCAGCTGCGAACAGCTGTCGAGCGGGAAATGAATTAACAAAGAAAGCAAAGGAATATAAATAAATATAAATAAATATATAATAAATATATAATAAATATATTGTAAATACAATTTTAATGCATTATAGTATATGCATAATTAATTAACCATGAGATGCCATGAGATATTACAAATATACAATATACATATACAATATAAATATATATGTTTATTCCTTTTATGAATTCTTTAATAAATTGATTTTAAATGAAAAGCAAACATTATACAGAATCGTTGGGTCTGTTACCCTATATATTTGTTTTAAAGTTTACAGGGTATCTGCCACTTAAGCGAATTGTCGCATTAGCACAAAAGCTTTTCGGGACTGGGAGCTTAACGCGTAACGCTCGAGAGACAAACGTTAAAAAGACGCAAAAAGGAAAGACAAACACACAGAGAGAGAGAGAGAGAGTGAGAGAGAGTGTGTGTGTGTGTGTGTGTGTGTGAGTGAGTAAGAGATAAACAAATGCCACGTCACTTATAAATATGTTTAATGTGCGCTAGTTGAAGCATGCCCCGCTTTACGAGTAAGTGCAGCATTCAGTTGGACCCTTCTTAATGAGTTGCCAGACAATTAAGCCCCACAACATGGCCGATGCGACAGATGCGACGCCGAAGAAGCCAACGGTCAGCGTTGCTAGTACTGGTGGGTGGTATGAGGCGAATGGGACGGGAGGGGGGAGGGGCATTAAGTGTCAAGCGGAGCAAATAACAATACAATTTTAATGCCATTGTTGACTGTGGATGCTACGCAGCAGCATCATTTCCCGTTGACTCCGAGGCTCTGTGGCAATGCAATTAAATCTTGTGGAAATACACAGACATACATACACACATACACACACACACGCACGCACACAGAAAAAGCGTAAAATTATACAAGCCCACAAAAAAAAAAAAAATGAGGGAAATGGTAATGAAAATGTAAGCACGCTTTTGCCTAGCACAAAGACTTATAAATGTTGTTGTATATGTGTATGTATATATATATATATATAATTTCATATGTATATGTGTGCGTAAGTATGTATGTATATATACTATATATACATATATATTTACTCGTATCTGCATGTGCTTGAATAATTATATTATCGTTTATACGCAAGTTCTTAACGTGTTTAACACAGGATATGAAACACGCATACAAACAAAATAATTACCAAACATATATATAATTATTATTATTATTATTATTATTATTATTATTATTATTATTATTATTATTATTATTATTATTATTATTATTA
>JBAMCR010000079.1:0-64481 GCA_037075045.1 Mulgravea parasiatica
GGACCAAAATGTATGAAAATTTTACGAATTAGCGAGTTTTTTTCAAGGGGACAGAAATTTTTACGAATTAAAGAGGTTGTCGATTTAGCGGGGGACAGATTATCGAGACTTGACTGTATATTATATACATACATGTACATACATACAATACACAGATGAACAGATCCATTAGGACAGAGAGTTGCAAAGCGCTTCCAATAAAACGTACCAGCCTTAATAAAACTGTTTATAATATAATTGTATGTATTTATGCTCAAATGGAGTACAAAAGAATTTCAACTTTGGTTAAAATTAGAAAGTTTCATTGATGTTTCTATAATTTAAAGTCAAACTGTTATAAATATATATAGGTATATATTTTTTTAATGTTTTTTTTTATTTCTTTTTTTTTCTTTTTTAACTGAAAATTATAAAGTCTTACAATTAGTAGTTATATAAATTAGTTTCAATAACAAATTAATAGTGTTATAAATCATTTGTAATGCTGGACAATTAACAACTAAATATGCATAAATAAATTATGTTTTATTTTAAAAGTTAATCATGTTTTGTAACTGTGACAGCGTTGACCCAAAGTGAACACTTTCGGGTAAGTTTTTTATTTGCAGCAGCCACCTTTGGCATTCTAAACACTTTCTCTGACGATCCTCCCGAGTGACATCCACTCCCAAGCCGTTGGCTGCCCAAGAATCCAGATTTTCTTGGATGGTTGCTTGGAAATTTGATAATATAATACGCAACGTGTCGCAGGCTCTTGTGAAATGGCTAAAATGTAATATAAAACATATTCATTTAACCAAATTTTTTTTAATTCTCATTAAATTCTAATTACGCTTACAATTTGTGTTGACTTTGCAAAATTTCATATATTTCTGGTAAAACAAATGTGCAAAAATCCAAATTCCACGATGATCTGAAACAGTACGAATACCTATTGTTAATAGCAAATAATAATTTAATTTTCCCATAATACGTACGGTTTCTCAATAATTGCGCCTAGTAAATCTATAAATATAGATCGTCCGCTATTTTTTGCAAGCTTCAAAGCACCAAGAACATCGTTTGATCTAAAAACAAAATATTTGAAGATATATATGGTATTCAGTTAGGTTATTATGGTATATTCATTTGAAATGAATTATTCATACCTTGTCGAATTGCGTAACAAATCAAGACTCGCCTGACGATTGCTCAGTTCCTGAAGCACGGCATCATGCGATCTTGTGAGCACATCAAACTCATAATGATCATCAATGAAATTGCGATTCATATTCTTGCCTGAGGTAGGTATTAAATCTGGACGATAGTTCATTGGTTGCTATAAAAATCAAATATTATAGTTTATAACTGTTATTTGTATTGTGCATTTAACTATTGTAAATGGTACATACATGTGTATGCTTCTCCTGGACCACCTTAGGTTGATGTGTTGTACGCATATCTAATGTCGTACGTGATCTCATCGGAGGCTTGGTAATGATTTCAACATTTATATTTTTCTGATGTGTATTCTCTTTATAAAACTGACTCTGCGAACCCATGGTACGTTTGTTTTTGTTAACAACATTCGAGGAAGATGATTGCTTAAGTACCATATTATCATCAAGCTTATGCAATTCCATAGAACTAACTGAAGACGATTGGCCAAGTTTATTACTGCCAAATATGGCCGTTGATGTCTGTTTGGTATTGCCAATAGCTGTGTTTCTTTTGTGCACATTCGTTGACGTCTTTTTAATTGATTTCGATGAGGCATTTATCGTTGATCCTGTTAGTTGCTTATAATTGCTGATATAATTTATATTCTGATTAACTGGAAAATCTTCGGCCATTTCATCGTTATCATAATTGGTTAAAATGGGTGGATTGCTATCATTTGGATTGTACTCAACATCGTGCACATTAAGGCTTTCTTCCTTTTCAATTGAATATATATTATATTCATCATTGACGTGCAATGAACTTGGCCCATTAATGTTTAACAAACGGCTCGATCCCATATCCATACCATAGCTATAATTTGTTTCTATATTATATGTTATATTATCTGGCACTCTTGCAAACTTATTATGCTTCAGCGAGGCATCAATTCCCGCATTATATGTGGGCTCAACCGATGAACCAAGCGTTTGTGGCAGATGATGTATTGATTGCATTGGTGATATTTCATTCTGTTCCAATGCCGCTTCATTAACAACTTCCAAACTTAGGCTAGGCGATGATAGCTCATCATAGTTTTGACTTTTATTATCTTCATACTCTTCCTCAACTTTGGCTGGCTTCGATCCTCCCAATGATAATCGAAACTTTTGATTTCCCCGCGAAAAGCTCTTTCGGCTTGTTGAATTATGCTTGAAATTCGGTTGAGTATTGGGCGGATGATAGAACGGTATAACGCGATCAAGGCTTACTGTATAAATTGAGACAGTATCAATTTCATGGCATCCACAAATCTATACAAAAAAAAAAGAATAAATGAAAATAATGTATGTATACACATATATTTCTAAAAATACCATTCAGTTTTGCTAGCTTACCAACTTGTTATTAACAACTTTCATGTCACCTAATGAGACCCATGTACTTTTAATGTGATCTAACTCACGATCTGGTTCCCACCCAATCACAGATATACCCGATGCGCTACCCACAAATAGGCACTCTCCATTTTCACTGAAAACAATAAATAAATAAATATAAAAAAAAAACAAAAAATAGTTATAATAACATGAAGCTCAAATAAAAAAATTTTAAAATATAATTATATATATAATGCATACCTAAACGTAATGCATCTAATGGCTTGGCCATAGAAATGAGTTGTCTGTGAGACAAGCTGTTGGTGTTCAAGGTCATAGATAGAAACGGTTCCATCCACTCGGCCAGCAGCCAGTAAAAATTCAAAGGGATGAAATTGTATACAAGTGATGGCCATAACGGGAGGCTCTGCTATAAATTCCATGATTTGCTTGCTTTTTCGTATATCCCAAATCAATATTGATCCTTCCAATCCAGCAGAAGCAATCCAAAGACCATCGGGTGAAAATTTTACCGAATTGACATGAGATATGTGACCCTTACAAACTTTAATACATTTATTTTCATTTTGAACATCCCAGAGTCTAAAAAAAAATAAGTATAATTAATAATTACAACAATATAACATAATTTACAAATACTTTTAGTATACATATAAATTATTTTAAGTTTATAATTATTTGTAACTTTACATCGAGTTTAATTTTTTAGAACAACCAAAGCATTACAAAGCAAATTTCATCAACATTTGTTTAAAATTTAAACAGTTGAAGCAGATATATAATGTTTATAAAAGTCATAATAAAATTACATATTATTATTTTTTGTTGTTTGTTTGCCTAGTTTTCAAGCGTAAAGAAATTGAAAATTTTATTTGAAAGTAAACGCTTTGCATGTGGCGGCTGATCGATACAAATCGATACATTTAGCCATGCAACACTGAATTCGACGGCAAAAAGCGTTGCCAATTACTTGTAACTTCCAGCGATCTGGTAGCATTGTTTCTTGTTGCCAGCCTTTGTCGATAATCCAGTTGTTGTTTTTCCATTTTTTGTTTTTACTTTTTAATTTACTTATCTGCGCTGCACTTTGTACCGGGTAAAACGAAGTGAATCTTTTAAATAAAAAGAGTTGTGTTCTTTGGTAAGTGTAAAACAGAATTTAGTTATAATTATTTTAATATATTAAAAGTAAATTTTGCAATTAAAATATTAACATACATACAAAATATGTACGCATTTTATGTTCATGCATACTTTTTTTTTTTTGCATTAATACATATACGGTTATTATACATACCATACATGCAGGAACATATATGTATATCATGTTGTATATATTGAATATTGTATTTACGTTATCGGTAATCAAAGAGAATGTTGTGTTTGATTAATGAACATTAGCCATTGGACTTGGATCAAACATTTAATACACCTATAGGCGCAGATAATCTTTTCTTTTTAATTAATGTACATACATATGCATATGTTATGTATATACATATGTATGTAAGTACCAGTTAATACACATGTGCATACATACAAGTATGTATGTATGTATATGCATGGGCATATACCGTAATATTTTGTATACTAATCTGCAATTGATACCGTATCAAACAATCGGCAATATTAGTTGAATGTGTGTATGTGCATATGTATGTAATCGTGTACACATGTATATGTAATATGTATATAAAGGCACGTATGTACGTACATATATATATACATACGTATGGGGCATATATACTTTTGCATTTGGGGTTAAAAGGCCACCGACGATAAAATGCTAAGCGATATTTCATTTTAGGTGCCACAGCAAAGAAATTGTCAGTTGATCGAACCGGGTTGAGCGGCACTAACTGAATAAGTCCAATAATAAACAAAATAAAAAATATAATATAAATCAAAAATGGCTTCGTCAGCGAATTTACGTTTTGATGGACGTGTTGCCGTTGTTACCGGCGCTGGTGCTGGACTTGGACGTGAATACGCATTGCTCCTGGCGTCTCGTGGCGCTAAGGTTGTTGTTAACGATTTGGGTGGCAGCCATGCGGGTGAGGGCGCCTCTCAGCGTGCCGCTGATGTTGTTGTCGAGGAAATCCGAAAGAATGGCGGCGAAGCTGTTGCCAATTATAATTCGGTTACGGATGGTGCCAAGATCATTGAAACGGCAATTAATGCATTTGGACGTGTTGATATTCTTATCAATAATGCCGGCATATTGAGAGATCGCAGCCTTGTTAACATAACTGATCAGGATTGGGACTTGGTCAATGATGTGCATGTTAAGGGCAGCTTCAAGTGCACCCAGGCTGCTTTCCCCCATATGAAGAAGCAGAACTATGGACGCGTCATTATGACCGGCTCCAACTCGGGCATCTACGGTAACTTTGGACAGGCCAACTATTCGGCCGCCAAGATGGGTCTCGTGGGATTGGCCAACACCGTTGCCATTGAGGGCAGAAAGTATAACATTCAATGCAATGTTATCCTGCCAACAGCAGCCAGTCGCATGACTGAGGGCATTCTCCCCGAGATGCTATTCAACGAACTGAAGCCACATTTGATCGCGCCCGTCGTTGTCTACATGTGTCATGAATCTTGCCAAGAGACTGGTGCGTACGCAACATCTTTATGAATGCAAAACTTGTACAGTGTCTAATAATGATCTTCGTCTCATTTTACAGGCTCTTACATTGACAGCGCTGCCGGTTGGGCAACCAAGGTGGAGACTGTGCGTGGTAAAGGATCTGTACTGCGTCCCTCATTGGAGGATGGTGTGACAATCGAGTTTGTGAGGGATAGGTGGAGTCAGGTGACAGATATGTCCGGAGCACGCCATCTTAATAGCTCGGCTGAGGCATCCGGCCAATTGCTTGATGTACTTGAGAAACTCAAGGCTGGCACAACAAATGAAATTGAGGAGCCTTTTACTTTTGGCAGCAAGGAGTTAATTCTTTACGCTCTTGGTATCGGTGCAACAACAACGAATCCCAACGATATGCGCTTCTTGTATGAAAACGATGCTGACTTTTCACCAATTCCATCGTTCTTTGTCATGCCCGGCCTAATGGTAACGATGACCAGCAATTTGGTTAGCACTGCTAATTTGCCAACCAAACCAGATCTGACCAACATCCTGCATGGTGAGCAATATTTGGAAATTGTCGATGACCTGCCCACCAGTGGCACATTGACAACCAAAGGCAGCATCCTTGATGTCATGGACAAGGGATCCGGTGCTGTTATTGTAACCAGCTGTGATTCTTATGATGAACAAGGTCGCCTATTGGTTAAAAATCAAAGTGCATGCTTTGTTGTTGGCGCTGGTAAATTTGGTGGCAAGAAGGAGCCCATTGCTGCGGTTATACCATTGGTGCCCGCACCCAACCGTGCCCCCGATTCGTCAATTCAATATCAAACTAGCGTGGATCAAGCAGCACTCTATCGACTTTCTGGTGATCTAAACCCATTGCACATTGATCCCTCGTTTGCACTTCTATCTGGATTCAAGACACCCATTTTGCATGGACTCTGCTCGCTGGGCTACTCGGTCAGAGCCGTACTGAGCCAATATGCCAATAACAATTCATCCCTCTTCAAGGCCGTGAAATTGCGCTTCTCGAGCACAGTTCTGCCAGGACAAACCCTAAGGGTTGACATGTGGAAACAAGGAACACGTATTCATTTCCGCACCATCGTTGTTGAGACCGGCAAAGAAGCCATCACAGGCGCCTATGTTGACTTGAAGGACTCTAGCGCCAAATTGTAAATTCAATTTCAACTCTAAGGACTAACAATATTCCATTAATAGGTGCAAAGCATACGCATAAACATAAACAAAAACATAAATATAAATATAACAATAATAACCAATTGGGTGGTAGAATTGCTGCAATATAATTGATGATATGCCTAAATTGTTCATTCTCTTTTTTTATTGTTAATGCTATTATTATTATCATTAAATTTTTTTGTTTTTTTTTTATAATAAATGTGTTTACTACTTTCTTGATTGAGTGTAAAAAAAAATAAAACTGTTTTTATTTGTTATGTTTTTTTTAAAGATTGCGTATTTGAGGAAATCAGAATAATAAATCAGAATGACTTTCAGATATTTGAATGTTTATTGAAAATTTCAAAACTGTAAGATTTTTTTACCAGTTATGTGATGGTTGAGATAAAAATATAACTGTATCAAAATACCAAAAGATACTCTTGATGTCAGCGGATAATAATGTTATCCCATTAGATAAGTTGCTAAGTAAATAAAAGTTTTGTTAAATTAACGAAAATATTAAATTCATAGTCTTTTCAGTATATACAAACAAAAGTAGTATGTATATACATTTAGTTATTGCCAGAGACCATAGAATGTTTTATAATTCTTAAGTACTATAACTTAAGACTTAACACACAAACAGATTCCACATGATAAGGCCTATATTTTAGGACATAACACGATAAGATACGAGCGAAATGATCATAATGATGATGATCATGATGATAATGATGATGATAATTTTGCGTCATATTTAGGCAATTTATTATGTACTTTAAATGATGTCGCTTATCTTTCTTGATTAGGATATATGCTATACACATGTATATGCATTAAAGTGAGACGGAAATAGACTGTTGCCATCTCTGTTTCAACCGTGAATCAGTTATTGAATAAACAGCATTTACAAGTTTTCAAACCAAACTTATATCAGTGCTATAATTAAATAGTTGATAATTGAAGAATAAATTTACAAAGTTAACCAAGATAAACGAGGAAAGTTACTTGTACTAAGGATAATCAACCATTTAGACTTCATATTCTAGCCAAGTTATCGGCTTTTGGCATCTGAATCTAATCAAACAACAAAATCTTTGACAGAAATGCACTTTAAGAGACCATGTGCCAGGTGCCATAAGGGTTTCATATTTCGTTAACTAATGAAGAGGTAAACATATAGGAAATATAAATAGTTAATAATGCCATTAAAATGATATTATACAACTGGAATACTGATTTCGGCGTAATTAATGCAGTGCGTGGCAGTGACAGCCCATTTTATTGGTAAAACTTTTGCTGCACATCAAGTTTCAAGGAAAATTCATTGGAATATTATTTGACAAAAATAAACTGAGCGATTTGATCAAATAACAAACAAAGATATTGTAGAATTATACCTAAACACGATTATTGACGATGCGTAAACAAATAAATGCAACACGTACGAGTATTAACTAAAATTGTTGACTCACCTAACAGTTGTGTCATTGCTGCCAGACACCACGTATTCCCCAGATGGATTAAAGTCTAGTGTGCGAACGCTCTTCATGTGCCCGTTCAATGTTGAATAAATCTTCTGCGAATTCAGATCCCATCTGCGTATGATACCAATATCATCAGCTGAATATACGAAATTATCCTTATATGCAAATCGAACGCATTCGATTGAACGATTGTGACCCGTGAGCGACTATAAAAAAAGATACATACTATTTGTATGTTCAATATAGTATAATATAATATATACAAACCATGAAGCACTCATCTTGTCCGATTGCCCAAAGATTGACGTTACGATCTTCACCCCCTGTGACCAGCACTCGCCCCGTCTCTCCAAGATCGAGGCTTGTGACCTTGCCATCGTGTGCCTTGATGTCATCTATGCATCAAATATGAAATATATGATGCAAAGGCAGAAATTAAAATTGAACGTGTTAGGTATGCAGGATATGGACACACATGCATGTATGTACATACGTATGTTTACACACGTGTGCATATGTAATACATATACATAATATATGATAATGTATGGTATTGAGTATTGTTAATGTTATTTAGAATCGTGGCTCTATTTATGATAGTTGTGTCGTGACCTCATAATAACAAAAGCAACAAACAACAACATGTATGTATGTAAATAGTACATATGTATGTACATACATAAATACAGAGGCATGTTCCATGTGCACACACATGTTTGCTTATTGTTCATTCCTTACAAGGGTTACATCCCACATGCACTTTATTTACATATTTAAACATTTAAAACATACACAACACAGACACATACACACATGCAATCAAATTAATGAGCGTGTACGTATATTGATGAGTGTGTGTACATAAGTGCATACATGTGGTTGTGTGTGTGTTGTCTAATAACTGTATAATTCTAATTTACTTACAGATCTTTACTGTTAAATTCCTTGGCGAAGCCATTTTTAATATATATTCGCGTTATATATTTAAGTTGATGTTGGCTATGTTTTCATATAATTTTATTGCCAATATTATAAGTATTTTATTTTAATTTGTCGCAGGTGTGATAAAAAAAAAATTTTTTTAAGTTGAGTCGGGTCGAATCAGCTGTCCGCTGTCTCTTTTTTCATTAAACGTCTTAAACTACTTTTGGTACGACTACAAATCATAAACGCATTTTAAATAAGACGAAAATACACTATTTTACATGATTATTTTTATGATTTAATATTTTAACTATCCATATAATGACAAAAGCGACAATATTTGTAGACAAAACAAATGCACATTATATATATATATACTTAAATACATGTACATATATACAAGCTGGCCAGGGCTGGCAATACTTGATGTTATACAGCGTTGCCATGTGGTATAAAATACCATTTCTAGTAAAAATACAAAAAGAAGCAAATAGTGTATTCCAAAATATCGTTATCAATATACAGCTATCGATACAATGAGATATATGGCAACTCTGACTACTCATAGGCATTCCTACAAAAAAGCATCATCATTGCCCTGACGAAAATTTGCCGACAGCGTTATATTTAACGACAAAAGCCTCGAAATAAATATATTTCGAATTTCAAGTTAATTTAATTGAAACTCTTAAAAATGTCTTCACGTTACGATCGTGCTGTTACCATTTTTTCACCAGATGGGCATTTACTTCAAGTAGAATATGCTCAAGAAGCAGTACGCAAGGGCTCCACAGCGGTAAGTCTCAAATGTTATTTTATTTACATGTGAAATAAATTTGTATATGTTTGTGTTTTTATTTATGAATTATTTATGCGTATATATTTATAAAGGTTGGTGTGCGTGGCGGTAATTGCGTTGTCCTGGGCGTTGAAAAGAAGTCGGTTGCCAAGCTGCAGGAAGATCGCACAGTTCGCAAAATTTGCGTCCTAGACCATCATGTTGTTATGGCCTTTGCTGGATTAACCGCTGACGCGCGCATTCTCATAAATCGCGCCCAAGTCGAATGCCAGAGTCATCGTCTAAATGTTGAGGATCCAGTTACCCTGGAGTACATAACTAGGTAAAAACTAACATACCTATATATATTTTTCGGTTTATCGAAAATAATTGATATAATTGCGGCAGTATTAGCTAACATATTAATAAACTTTTATTAATATTGTAAGCTTTATAATCTAAATTAAGCTTTTTTTTTGTAATTTAGATTTTTGCCACATTTAGTCAGCAATATTGTAGACCCAAAGACTTGTGTTTTGTTTGGATTAATTTCTTATATTATACTTAATTCAGATATATAGATTATTGACTATATGTTTGCTAAAACTATGATTTTTTTTTTTTTTTAAATTCAGTAAGTAAAATAGCTTTATAACGAGAATTTAATCCATTTACAGATACATTGCACAATTGAAACAGAAGTACACCCAGAGTAATGGACGTCGTCCGTTTGGTATATCGTGCCTCATTGGAGGCTTTGATGCCGATGGTTCGCCCCATCTGTTCCAGACTGAACCGTCTGGCATATTCTATGAGTACAAAGCCAATGCAACTGGTCGTTCGGCAAAGACTGTGCGCGAGTTCTTTGAGAAGAATTATCGCGAGGAAGAGGCAAGCACTGAAAGCGGCGCCGTTAAGCTGGCTATACGTGCGCTTCTCGAGGTGGCCCAATCTGGTCAAAATAACTTGGAAGTGGCCATAATGGAGCACGGAAAACCGCTTAAGATGCTCGAGCGTAATGTTATTTTGGACTACGTAAACGTTATTGAAAAGGAGAAGGAAGAGGAACTGGAGAAAAAGAAACAGAAAAAGTAACACCAAACACAAAGATACCTCCCATTCGATGAATAGAAAGTATCTTATTTTTATATAAAACAAAAATAATAAAATAAACAAAAACATTGTATAAGGATATGTATAAAATACATGGTGAAGAAAATTAAATTAAAAGGATTTTCAACAAACAACCAAAACAAAAAAAAAAAATATTTAATTAATTATTTTAAAAAATTTAGCCAGTGTTGGCAATGTCGATTATTTGAATTAGTGCTGAAAGCGATGGGGAAATGAATGGAAATCGTGTTGTAAAAGAACGGCAGAAATCGTGTTGGAAAAGACGAATTGAAATTCATATGAGAATTTTTGCTTAGTTTACTACTACCACTGTCCGAAGTCGGAAGTTGTGTTAAAAGAACGAGCTGAAAATACAAAACAAAATCGAAAATTGTATTAAGCGGATAATAAGAACGAGAATATTTAACATTTTTTTTTGCTGTTATACGATCAAAACGATTGCATCGTTTCACAATTCATTCCCTTTTTGCCTGTCATTCCAAAGCAAGCAACACCATCAAACTAAAATCAATAATTTAGTTGTGTGGTTTTCGCGGCTTTTTGTGTTTTTCTTTAAAAAACAATCAATACCCGAAGGTAACGTGTGTAGTAAAATAACAATATTTCACCTCAGTGTGCATTTGCATTCGTTGACGCTTGACATATTGGTACACATTTTATTTATTTTTATTCCTTATTTTGCCATTTTATTTTGTTTCGTCCTCTGATTTTGTATTTCATTTACATATGTGCATACAATGAATTATAAACCATGCATACATATTATCATATCATCACCATCATCATCATAATCATCATCATTATCATTATCATCATAATCATCATCATGAAACATACATTCATATTGCAAACAAGATAAGCCAGCATCATTAAACAAGTATTTAACAATTAAAACAAAAAAATAAAAATCATGTGCTGTATATATATAAATAAATATAAATATTTATTTATTTATTTATACGCACATTCATACATATATATATATATTTAAAGGTTCGAAAAACCACGTAGTACCCTATTTACATATAGCCTGTATATTACCCTATGTATGTGCATACATACACACATGTACTGTATGTATGTACGTACGTACATATGCATGTACTTACAGATCTGTTCTATATATGGTACATACATATGTACATACATGTGCATGCACATCAACTTTAAAGTTTTATTTTTTATTTCTGTACCAAAAACCAAAAAAAAGAAAATAAGACAAAAAGTAAAAATTAAAAAATAGATACAAGTGTCTAGTGCCAATGGGCCGACATAAATACCTTCCTTTATATATGACGTACTTATTTAGATTTGATTGTTATTATTTTTAATTTTCTTTGTTCTTTTTTCTGTTTTTTCTGTTTCTTTTTTTTTTGTATTTTTTGCTAAAGTCAATTTTAAAAATTCTAATGAGTAAAGTTAAAATTTGTATGCATACTTAATGTGCTTACATACGGTTTATTTGCATGCACAGTGCACGCTCAAAAAGTGAACCAATTTTCCAATTTGAGAACAAATATCGAAATGCATCCGAATATCCGTTGTCCGTTAACCTATTGTGAATATTTTGAATTCAAACTTGAAAGGAAATTTACTTATTAACTGTATTCAATAAGTTCAACGAAATTATTGCAAAAGATATAATATAGATACAAAAGTCGTAAAGGGATTTTATTTATTATAAATAAATTATATATTTTTATTTAAATTTCTTTTATAATTTATTTAAAATCGAATAGTTTATTAATTGAGATTTTTTTTTTTTTAATGATATTCTTAACACAATTGTTAATTGTTAATTGGTTCGGTCTATAGGGCGTACACTGTAATTAGGTGCATATACACATGTGTATGCGTATGTTTGCATGTATGTCCGTACGTTTTAATCTTATCTTGGACGTATGTATGTATGTATGCATGGTAAGTGTAGGGGTAGGGGTAGTACGTCTGAATTGAAAAAGGCCTGTCTTCTTATCTATTGTATTTCGAACCGTGTCAGTACATGTATCATCCAAGTTCTTCTTATATACTAAGTATTGAAATTATTTAAATAATTATTTAATTTGTACATGCACAAACGCCCTTTTTGGTTTACAAATACATACATACATACGTTTGGCATTTTTTTGTTTTTGCCGTATATTAAATTGTTAATTGTTATTTTTAAAAAGGGGCGAATGAGAATATTTTGCTTTATTCCGAAATCCATAGTAAATGATCTCATATGTATTTAGTAAGGGTGGGATGGGGAGGGATAAAGGACCCGCCCTCAAATACGTGTAACTACGTATTAACGTATTACAATATTACGTTGCAGAAGAGAAGAAGACGAAACGTATCTGGTTCTATTTACGTATCGTTGCCGCTGTTCTGAATACCAAACAGAAACAGAATTGCCTGATGCGGAGATACTCCGTATGTATGTACATACATACATACATAAGTACATACATAAATACGTACGTACATACGTTGTTTTAATGGAAAATTAGCTAAATCGCAAATTTATTGTAACAAAATTTCGCAAATATTCGATGAATTCATTTTGAAGTGTCCGCAGCAAAAATGCGCAAATTATTGATGGCATGATGTACGAGTATGTAAATCGATGTGTATATTGAAGCCAAGAGTTTTCTTTATGAATGTATGTACAATATGTATGTATATATTTAATTACTATACAGAATAAAATAAAGTACAAACATATATGTGAATATATTAAAGAATGTTATCTTTAGCTTGACGTGTCTGAGACAAGTTTATATTTCCTATGTACATACATACTTACGTTACACGTTTCGTGATAAAAACCATAATACTCTCTAGCTGTAAGGGTATGAAACTATTTTAGTATAGCGAAGACCCCCGCTATGCGGATTACAGGGATGAAAACATAATTACGAGTATGTACATACATACATACATATGTACATATAACTCTGACTACGAGAATCGACTCTTTCAAGTACCATACATACGAGCATATACAATGAATGCACTCATTCAGTCATGAATGAATTTGAATTATATCGAGTATATAAGTATTTGATAATCAACTTTTAATGTTTTTCATGGTACATTTGCATATATATATATATATGTGTGTGTGTGTGTGTGTGTGTATGTGAGTGAGCCAATGTTAAATTTTTCTTTCATATTTCATATTTTGATTTACAATATTATTATTTGATACTTGTTTGAATATGTATATGTGTTGTGTTATACATTGTATGTAGTGTGTTGTGTGTGTTTGTGTTTGTGTGTGTGTGTTGTTGACCCGACCTGACACTTTCGTATTTCACTTGTAATACAATAGAATGGGCACAGAAACCAAGAGCAACAGTTACACAGGACAGATTTCTACAACCGGCGGCAATCCTAAAGTGATGAAAGATTCTTTATCTTTAGTTCGTCCAACGGTCAAACAGCAATCGAACCAAATAAATTTGAATTCGAATTCAAATTCGTTAACGAATACGAATACCAACACGAATACCAACACGAATTCGAATACGAATTCAAAATCGTATTCAACTGAACAGAACGCGAGTGATATTCGACCAAAGCAGGAGGATAAATCATCAACAAAAGAATCGATTGTACCTTTTGTGCCCATTTTTGTTGAGGAAGCTGATGTTATACAAGGTGCTAAGGATATATTAAAGGTTATTCGACCGAACTGGGACCTCAATCACGTTGACTTTAAGGTAATGTAAACTAATTACAAATATCCTACTATTCAAGAATTCCAACAAATATCCATCAATGCCATTTTCTTATTTTGCAAGATATATCCATCCATATCCTCCGAATCCATTGTTGTGTTCTTCTTATCCGTATGTTACATCCATCTTCTTATCCAATTATCGTAGATGTGTGCGCACGTGGTTAATTCTCTCTCTCTCTCTCTCTCTCTGGGCTTTCATAGTTTTTGAGACTTGTTTACACACATTTTTCGAAAAGACAAAAAGCAAAACCAAAAATCAAAAATCAAAAACAAAATGCAAATAAAGCCAAAGAACAAAGAAACAAACAAAGAATATAAAAATTAAAATCATATGTATGTACCTTTGAAAATATAACCACTTATGAAAAAATGTACTTACATGCATCTATATATATATGTGTGTGTGTGTGTGGATGTACATATGTATATAGATTTGTATTTGTATATTTTATATATGTACATTTATTTTAATGATTATAATGCACATCACATGATTCCAGTTTGAAAACTAGCAACTATTTACACAATCAATTCTCACTCAATAACAACAACAACAACATCCACATGCAATTCTCTAATACATACTAATAAATATTGTACACTATACCCAATACATATATCTACATACATATATACAGTATATATATATAAATATTTTATGTATGTACATATGCACATTGTACTTATCGGATAGTGCTAGTCTAATATTGCATTTAAATATACATTGTATATTATATGTACATATGTATGTATGTATGAATATATTATTTTAAAAAAAAACAAAACATACATATACATATACATACATATAGATATGTACATACACATATACAATATACAGGGCCATTGGACCAACCTCTTGTGACTAATTTTGTTAAATGCGAGTTATAAATTATTACAAAATAAGGCAAAGGCACGGCGTACCTTGAAATATTCTTTATTTATTTCTGTATTTATTTATTAATGTATTTTAACCGCATTCCCGATACGCGGGACGCGGGACTTAAGTATTTGTGTACAAATATAATTAACTTAATTTATAAGGGCGGGAAAATGTGTACATTAACATTTATCAATTAAATGAATAAAAAACCAGTTTGACTATTATTAAAAAGGTGCGAAAATAAAAAACCAGCTGTACCTATTTGTACAAAACAATACATTCATTTAATTGTTTACAACTTATATACATATGTATGTACATACTATGCATATACGAAATTTGCATAAAGTTTCACATAAATAAATTGCATATTGTTTAAACTTTAACTAATTAGCAAAACAAACTAAATGTAACTCGCTTTCAAACAACTCAATGTATGTACATACATACACACATACATATTTACTTGATTTTGTGCTGATAATATTGCAAATACGTATGTATCTATATCTATATGTATATCTATATGTGTATATGTACATACAATATTTCTTAGCCTTAATGTGTTTGAACTTAAATCACAAAAATTCCGCTTGAATTAAACCGTATGCTCAGGCTTATCAAGACTTTTTTTTTATGTCGGGACCCTAAAGCACATGCCTTACGATCATACATACATACATATATGTATATATGTATATATGTGCATATGTATGCATGAATGTAGAATGTAGTTTAATGAGCACATGTGAGTGCGTATAATTGAGGGGCTTTACAGTTTGCGAATGTCAAAAAGTTTATCACTTTCAATAACAAACGCATACATATACATATGTATATACATATGTACATATACAAAGGCATATTGTAAATGAAATAGATTTGAATTTTTCCGATTTCTGATAATGGACCATTTTAATAATATAATATAATACTATATGTATGTATGTACATATAATAAAAACTTGTTCAATTCTCATTATCAAATCGATCAGCCTTTCAAGAAGTGATCAAAACAATAATGCTCAATGCTGATTAGGAATATGTGTATGTACATATGTATATGTATTGGAATTAATTAGCTGGTTCTTCATTTTTGTTATTATTTATTAGTTTTAAATCAAATTAACTTCAATTAATTATATCGTATCATATTACAGAGTCCGATGTGATTCATCCAAATTGTTACAAATTTTATTCTATAAATGAAATAAAACAAAAATTGATAATGTTAAAATCTGTTAAATTAACATATATGTATGTATATATGTATATGTGTGCGTATGTATGCGTGTGTGTGTGTGCAATTAAAATATGTTGGATTACTAACTATAGTATTTAGTTTAAATAGAAGTAAAAACAATTGAAATCGATGATTTTAATTATGATATTAAATGTAATTGTTGTTTATATTTTTCGCATCATTGTTTTCAGAAATTTACAGATGGCATAACAAATAAGCTCGTCGGCTGTTTTCACAATAGTTCCAAATTAGGCAATGATAATGATAATGATAATGATAATGATAATGAGAATGACGAATCCTATCTATCAATCAACAATGCGCAGAGAATATTGCCAGTACAATCGGAAGATCCGGTTATACTTCAGGATGATTTTACAACAACCGATACAGATACGGATCATACACCTTTACAATACTCCGATAACGTAGTGCTCGTCCGGGTTTATGGTAACAAAACGGACCTACTGATCGATCGGAAAGCTGAAACGCAAAATTTTCTATTACTGCATACATACGGCTTAGCGCCGTCTCTTTATGCAACATTCAAAAATGGCCTCGTCTATGAATACGTACCTGGTACCACCTTAAATACAGAAAGTGTATTATGCCCAGATATATGGCCACTGGTTGCCCGCCGCATGGCAGAGATGCATCGTGTGGTCAAAAGGAAAGGTGATGCTGAGCCCATGCCAATGATTTGGAAAAAAACTCAAAGCTTTCTTGATTTAGTACCTGAACGATTTAGTGATGCTGAGAAACACAAAAGGTATTACATACATACATACAATATACAATATATATATATATATAATAATAATAAATATGCATACAGTATAATAATATTAATTCTTTTTTTTTTATTATTAAATTACAGATTAAAAGGAACATTTTTACCTATTGGCCGGCTACGTGAGGAATTTAATAACTTGTACAAATATTTGGAGGCTTTAGAGAGTCCAATTGTTTTTTCTCACAACGATCTCCTATTAGGCAATGTTGTCTATACGAAATGTATGAACGCGGTTAACTTTATTGACTATGAATATGCCGATTATAATTTTCAAGCCTTTGATATTGGTAATCATTTTGCGGAAATGTGCGGAGTCGATGAGGTCGACTATACACGTTATCCGAAGCGGGAATTTCAACTTGAATGGCTCCGTGTTTACCTGGAGAGCTACTTACAGCGGAATAATATCCAAAATGAGGAAGTTGAACACCTTTTCGTTCAAGTGAATCAATTCGCTTTGGCCTCACACATTTTCTGGACGGTTTGGTCACTGCTACAAGCCGAACATTCCACAATTGACTTTGATTATGTTGGGTATGTATTGAAAATTATCGAATTCTAACTCATTATGCACATACATAAGTATATACAATTAATTATTTTTATTTTTAGCTATGCCTTTCTTCGTTACAATGAATATTTGGCTCGCAAAGAGGAATTTTTATCATTGACTGCATCTAAGAACAATAAATGATTTTTTCCCATAAATTTACATATAAGAGGAATGAAAAACACAATTATTATGTGCCCCAGTGATGTACTTATGTATGTATGTATGTATGTGCATATACATATGTTTCAACTATGGCTGGCATAGATACAAATAGTGTACATAATACGAATGCATATGTACATACATATATATATATCAATATATTGTATGTATGTACCATAAATTTGTATGAAATGTGTTCACAAACTCCTCCAAATTAGTGCCGCGGATTTATACCAGCCGTAGTATATGCATAAATATATATACATATATGTATGTGTATATATATATAATGAATTTGTATATGTTCTTTAATTTGTATATTGATATTTGGTAGTCATAAATAAACATAAATATTTAGTTTTCATATCGATGCATTAATTGCTATTATTTGTATTATTTTAAATAGTTAGCTTACTTAACGTCTTATTAAATCCAAAAATATCTAGATATTGAAAAATATTTAAACTATAATAATAAATGAAAAATATAAACGAGTTTCAAGTTTTTAAACTTTACTATCATCTGATAGAATAACGAGAATTTACACCAAATAAAACTTCAAAGAATAAATACAATAATTAATAAAAATTGGCTTAATTACTGTCATTATTATTATTATTATATTGTTGAATTATTAGCAATGGTTTTTTAATTATCATGTAGAAATGTTTGGGTACTCAACAAGTTAATTACACGGCCAGAAGCGAGAAAGGAACTTTGGTGCCTGCTCTTTCTCGCTAAGAATAGAATGGAATTAATGAAAACAATATTGATGAATTTAAGCGACGAAAAAAATTAAAACTATTTCTAATCGAATAAAACGGATTAAAATTCAAATTATTCCTATAGATTTATTGCCGTCCGAGCCGGTGGAAAATTGAAATCGTGTACCAACAAAAAGTGCGTTTTATGTTTAATGAGTTTTTACACAACAACGAATTTATTTAATTAATACAAAAATATTCTCGTATAATTTATTGTAGTTTCTACATAAAATTTAGTATTTACACCGTTGTCCGATTGCCGTCCCCGCCAAGTTTTTGGACAATCTGAAATTTAAGAAAAAAAAAAGAAAATATCACAAATTATTTATTAAGTATAATATATATTTCAAAAGAGAATTTAAATATATTTTCAAATTTACTTTGAACCGCAAAAACGGTGTTGCAAAATTAAATGGCAATGCGTAGAACGACAGCAAGTCGATAACATACATATTCGTGCTATCGATATAATTGCGTGCGATAATCTCCTCTCTAGTTTCTGTCAGCTGTCATACCTACATATATTAAGGGAATCGAGAAACAGGCAACAGACTTTACAAAATTTTGCGATTTATTATTAATCATGTCGAGTTATATTGCACGTAAGGGACCTATGGTGTTCTGTAAGTATTCATTTATTACGTTCAATATGGATCGCCATAGACAGTTGATGCAAATGCCTAACGTGGCGTATTCAAACGATTACGTAAATATGTAACTTAAAAAAAAAAAATTGTACATTTTAGCCAGCCTCGGCAAATGGGCCTACAATATGTCTGGATTCAATCAATACGGTAAGAGATGTGAATACAGTGCAAATGCAAAAAAGTTGACTATATGGAGATCGTTTATAAGGTTTACACCGTGATGATTGTCTCTATGAAGACGAAGATGTGACTGAAGCAGTGCGCCGCCTTCCACGGAAATTATATGACGAGCGCAACTATCGTATCATGCGTGCGTTGCACTTGTCGATGACAAAGACCATTTTGCCCAAGGAACAGTGGACTAAGTATGAGGAGGATGTTAAATACTTGGAGCCCTATCTTAAGGAGGTTGTGCAAGAGCGCGAGGAACGTGAGGACTGGAATAAAAATCATTAATTATTTCTCACTGTCTGCGTATATGTAAATGTTGAAAATACATAGCTTAGATTCAAATTAAAAATTCCTATGGGAAATTATTTCGGATTTTTTTTTTGTTATAGTTAATTTTTAATAGAAAATAGCAAATTTTATAATATTTACCGCAATTTCACTATTTAATTTGTTACTTGTTATGCATTCATCAAAAATGCTTATTAATTTAATATACTATGTACTAAATATGTATTCTGTAACTATTCCGCCTGCACGCGTTATTGGAATGTGCGTTATATTTTTTCTTTAAATATTCTTCATTTAAAGCGTCCGATTTACCTTACCTTTTGCATAAATGGTAGATTAAACAGCGATCCTAATACAGGCACGCGGCCAAGGAAGTTGATAGCGACAGGGAAGAAACCACTGCAAAGAAATAAATAAAAGAAGAAAACTTGAATTATTCAATAAAAGCTACAAACCAAATCTAAAAGGCAATAGACAAGTAGGTAATGGCAGATTATTAATTAAATGTTTGCGATAGCCGAATTATGGATAATAGATGTATATATAGTGTATTTATATTTATTATAGAGTTTCTGAATCTATTTCATAATCAACTCTATTATACATAAGGATGCGTGCCAAGTTCTTGCCCTATAAAAAAAAATACAAAGTAAATTCGGATTAAACAGAAAAATCCGGTAGTTCGGGCAAAATTGAGTGAATACGGGCAATGGGCCAACATTAATTTCACAATTTATTTGAATTATAGAAAGGTTTGGATCTTAAGTACACGTGCTTTACCAACGGCGTCTTTTATAGCACATATGTACATACAATTGGAAATTGTTATAAATGCTTTAAAGATGTCAGGGACACATTATATTTAATAAAAGTTGATTTGGTTCTATGCCAGTGCATTTTCTTTTTTTTATCTAATATATGTTATCACATCAAGATATCAAGAGAGTAATTTGATCTTGACAATAGAGGCGTATTGCGGCGATTTCTTTTGTTTTAATAATAAAAATGCTAACAAACCTGAAGAGCGCAAAAAATCCATAGGATTCAATTGCCATGCCAATAATGGGGAAACCAAGCAGCACAATAACAATTCCACCAAAGAAAGCAGTTGTTCCCTTAACTTTGTGGCGCTGAAAGAAGAAGCGTAAAGTTCTCTCTACGCCAATAACGCAAGCTAGGCCAGCTATGAAGAGAATCTGCGGGTAAAAAGAGGTTTCCATTCACATTTGGTTTTTTATTTGAATTTAATTAATCCCACTCACATTTCCTATCGCAAGCAGGCCTTTGTCGAAGAGAAGCAACATGCCAAGAAATAAAAACGATATGCCAAAGCCAGCCAAGCCGATGCCAATTTCTGCAATAAGTATGCATTGATTAAATATGGCAGTTCATATAAAGTTTAGTAATATTATGAATCTCACATACTTTGGAGATCTGTAATTTCAATCATTCTGATATTTTTGTATTAAGTTAACTAAAAAATAAAATATTGTGCATAAGTGTATTCCACGTAAACACCAAATGTTTCATTATTATGAATATAAACAATCATCGCAGGGTTGCATCTTCAAATAAGTGTTGAAAAACGATAAAACTGCATGACATACAAGCCGTGACTTTAAAGTAAAAATAAATACAGTGACATGTTCTAATTCCAATACTACACTTTGCAATTTTTGTTTCATTTACATGTCCCTAATTTTATAAAATCAAAGCAAATAAAATATATTACATATTTAATAATAATATAAGATATTGATTAAATATATATATTTATTTTTTTCTTCCTATAATATAAATCTCCACATATACCTGAAACAACTGGGTTTCAACTTATACTTTGTGTTCCACCAAATCCTTGAAATATACCTACGAATTTAACTAATGTTAAAATGTTGTATATTGCATACAGATCTAATATAGTGTTTTGCCAAATTATGAAATACTTTTAAATGTACAATGAACAAATAGTAGAAAAAATAATTCGATAACTAGATTAAATAAAAAAAGTAAACCAAAAAGTTCAAATATGTGAAGTCATTTGAGAAATAAAACGTTACCTCCTTAAAAACGTTTTGAAATATAAAAATAATTTCAAATAAAAAATTCCCATACTGTCGTTGGAATTATTAGAGCATTTCTCTCATAGATCTCTGATTCATTTCAAGTTTTCTTAAGATCCTGCTGGATTCCTGTCCAGTACCAATTTATATTTTCTCGCAAGTGATTTAAAATTTAAAAAGGTTACAAATAATAAAATCGTATAAGAAGAATATATAAGATTTTATTTTTATTATATAACAAAAAGCAAAAAATGAGCCAAAATCATTTTTGTTGGGAAATGCAATGTAATATTATAAATGTGTTCAAGTTCACATTCCAAAAACGCTGCTACTATTTTCAATATATTTTCATGTTATTGCGATAATGGCGGAAATGTTCGATAACTAATGAAAGTACATCCCTATTTTCACACGCCATTTTTCACAGACGCTTGTGCAGTAAAGTGATTGAGTAGTTGAAGTGAATAAAGCTAGTTTTTGCACGATAGAAAGTGATCTAAATAACAATTAATCATGGATCGTAAGTTCATCTGGCATATTAAACGTTACAAAAACAGTTGAAAAATGAATAATTTTACAAATTATAGGTGGTGGTTATGGTAATAGTGGTGGTGCCGGACAGTACAACAATTTTGCTGTGCCTCCACCAAATTACCAACAAATGCCAAATAAATCTGGTAATTATAATGAGCCCCCTCCAAATTATAACAAAGGCGGAGGTATGTATAAATATTCAATGGAGAAAACGTAACCTGATTTTTAAAAAAAAAATATATATATTTTCTTCTTTAAGGTTATGATTCCGGTCATCGCGGCGGCGGTGGTGGTGGTGGCGGCGGCGGTGGCGGTGGCGGCAGCGGTGGTGGAGGTTCGTGGAACGATAGAGGAGGCAATTCTTATGGGTATGCTATTATTATTATTATTTTTACGCTATGAAGGTAGTCGAATGTGTTGGGGCATTTTGCTGAAAAAAAGAAATTGAATATACAAAGCTGTCGCCAATTTAAAAAAAAAACCATAAACACATAAAGTAAAGCAAAAATCAATCCTTATATAAATTATACGATTACAACTATGAAAACTCACAAATAATACAGCGATATATATATATCGATTAGCGTAAATAGGATCAATAATAATAATAATATTTAAGTTTCGTATTCGTAGTGTAAATACACGTCGCATACAAATAAGACGCAGCCTTCAAAGGGAACGCATATTTTTGATTTAAATCCAATGTGTTACAATATGTGCAATATATGAATACAAAAATAACAAATAATATTCAGAAAATATAAAAGTTCAATAGGTAATTGACATTATGAGTGTATATATATACATATACATCTATATATCTCCATCTTTATTGATATTTTTCCACTTGCCAAATGGGTGAGTGCCATTTCAGCTGAATAAAAACATCAATTTCAACCGCATAAAGTCAAACTAATGCGAAAGTTATTGCAATTAACATATTACCACTGATTGTACAAATTGTTACAAATAATTGGATTTGTTTATGTTATATGAATCTTGGTTAAACAACGAAGATGGGCGCGCATTTCAGTTTCCTATCTTATTTACAGTGTTTATTTGCTTAAGATCGAAAAATATGATAATTGAATTACACCTCACATTAATTCAATGAAATTGAGCCAAGATTAGTTGTTGGTTTTGTGATTTATTATTAATTGGGAAGGTTCATCATTACCAACAAAATACGAAAATACTTTATGCAATAAAAGAGTTACAACAATAACAATAACACAATATGTGTTACCTAAAAATAAATTGGTAAAATGAATATAATTTAAATTAAAAAACGTGTACCAAATATTGCCACCAGATAACATGAATCGAAGACTTGTCGTTAAGCCAAAGTTATAATAAAAGATTATCTAAAAATTAAATAAAAATAAAACAATATTCTACGCAATGACATGCATTAAAATAAAATACATTAAATTTTGTGGTGTATGATAATATGCGAAAGTAAATCGTTAAATCAATTCGATTCCGAAATTTGCAATATTATAATAGGCCAGTCAGTTGTCCTTATTAATTTGTGTCGATGCAAAAGATTCGTGAGTTGAAAATATCTTTTCTCCACCTTATTTACAATAAAATATTTTAATAATATTACAATTCATAATAAAATAATAATAAAAGAAAAACACCATGGGTACACTAAAAGAAAATATACATAAATAGATAATAATTTAATATATTTTATAATAAGAATATAATATATAATAATCGGATAGAATCCAAAAAGAAAGTTCCACTTATGTGTATATGTAAATGCTTTTAATCATCACACGAATAAACAAAATAGGAAACAGCATGGAGCCGAGTACAATAAACTTTAAGTATTTATTTAAACTGGCTTTAGTAAGTCACACGCATTAAATTAATTAATATAAGTCGAATTTCCTTGAAGTAGAACCACGCGTTGTCAAATATGACTTTTTGCTTCTATTCTGTATATACCATATACCATAAATGTTACAAATTGTTTTGTAGTTTGTTTATTTTTGGTTGTGTCTTTTTATGTTAATTATTTTTTAAATCGAAACATTCAAAAAAAACAAAAACAAAAGAGTATCCATGCAAACGGACGGTGTTATTTAAGCCAATTAAATAGAATTAAACATTTGCTACTGTATTCAATATGTCAATACTAGTAGACGCTGCAAAAGACATCCTTTTTTTTTTTTAGTTGAATATTTAAAAAAAAAAAATACAAGTTATAATGAATATTTGCATGGATGCTTTAAGGATTCGGTGTTTCGTCCTGTAATTTTTGTGTTTGTCGAAAATGAAATATTTAGGATTAAGCTTAATTTATGTCTTGTAATAGTTATTACTTATTAGTAGTAAGGGAGGGTATTTACCAGAACACTTTGATTAATCAAAAAAGATCTGCAAGGATATATAAATAACTATAAATCAGTTCGATTACAAGTGAATATATATATATAAATATATTTTCATTTATTGGGCAATGTTTTCGGTTAAAAATATTGCATCAAAGTGCACTGGTAATTGTCGTATATACATACCATACATATAACGTTTTATCTGAATAGTAGGAAGTAGAGATACGATATTGAGATATAGACAAGTATATAAACAAACATACACGTATGATGATATTGTATGATAAACGTATGTAGGCGTGGGCGTAAACCTGTTCATCATAATGCAAAACATCAAACATCAAAATCAAAACATTAAATAAGTTATTCAATATCCTCTTTTAGAAATGGAGGCGCCAGCAAGGACAACTACAACAAAGGTAAAATAATGCAAAACAATTTGCAAAAATATCGAGTAATGTATAACATTAATTTACTACAAATCAAAATACAAAAACATTAGAAATTATATTATACAACAATACAATAAAATGATAGAGCAATATATATATATATATATATAATACTATATATCCACTTGCGTGCAGTTATTAAGCTTCGATTAATTGAAAACGAAAGAAAGCAAAGCAAAGCAATACAAACATGATTTTGAGAGTATCAATGAGTATAAATGATTTGATTTGGTTAATACTACTTATCCGTCGTACCCATTATTGAATAAACAATTACATTTAGGGGTTTATTTCAAGTTCAGCTCCAGTACAACTGCTGTTTAAAGTGTATTTTATTCCAAGTGTTAAGTTTTTAAGATCAAAATACGTTAACTACCATAATACATGGTCAATGGTTAATTCTGGTAAATGAAAGATGAAAGATCTCTTAGAGCTATGCTATATTGGTTTTATTCTGGTACATTATGCTCTTCAACCATACTATTATTTATTATTGATCAACGTGATCATGCGTGCGTGCGTGTGTTGTGTTTATCTACAATTATTTAGCACCTACTCTGAGAGTTGTTCAACCTATAGTGTTACCCAAATTTTAATGATAATACCTACTATATCCCCAACATCTGTGTAACATACGATTTCTGAGGTATATTCTCTTTATTTATTCTATTTATTAATAAATGTTCATTATTTTAATTTGTTTTTTTTTTCCCAACTGAAGAGTAAATATCGCTTAAGATAATTAGACCGAAAACAAAGCTAAGAAATATGACCTTATTTAACGACCGATTGTCATAATGTACATGCATATTGAATACATCTAGAGTTTAAGAGAGTGATCGATTTGATCCGTTTTGACTTGCCCCCTCTCCCCCCCCCCCTATCCCCTTACCCCAATTGTATGTGTGGACACGTCTTGATGAGGGTTTACCCTAATTGATTTTCTCCAAAAAACCAAAAAAAATAAAATAAATAAATAAAAACCAACAGAATATATAAGCTAATTGTCTTTATTTAGCATTTCTAATGTGCTCTTTCGTATTTGTAGGATATGGCGGTAGCAGCGGTGGCGGTGGCGGCGGCGGCGGCGGTGGTGGTGGTGGCGGTAATGATATGATCACACAAGAAGATACCATCTTTGTATCTGGCATGGATCCAACCACAACTGAACAAGATATTGAGACCCATTTCGGTGCCATTGGCATCATCAAGGCAAGTTTCTATAAATTAAATATCATATTAGATTTAATGGTTTAATTGGTTTGGATGGAATATTACAGAAAGATAAGCGCACGATGAAGCCAAAGATCTGGTTATATCGCAACAAGGACACTGGCGCTTCGAAGGGCGAGGCCACTGTCACCTATGATGATGTGAATGCAGCCCAGTCTGCTATCCAATGGTTTGATGGCAATGATTTTAATGGTTGCAACATTAAAGTCTCTTTGGCCCAGCGCCAGAATAATTGGAATAAGGGCGGCGGTGGTCGTGGTGGTTTTGGTGGCCGCAGTCGTGGAGGAGGAGGCGGCGGCGGCGGCGGTCGTTTTGATCGCGGTGGCGGCGGTGGTGGTGGCGGCGGTGATTATGATCGTGGCAGCGGTGGAGGTGGTGGTGGCCGTGGCGGTGGTCGCTTTGGTGGCGGCGGCGGCAGTGGTGGCGGCTCAGGATCTGGCGGCAACGTTCAACCCCGCGATGGGGACTGGAAGTGCTCCAGCTGCAACAACACAAACTTTGCTTGGCGCAACGAATGCAATCGGTAAACTAACTAAAAATATATTTAAATAAGTTCGCACATAAATTAAATGTGATTTTTTTTATTTTCTTCTTTTTTGCAGATGCAAAACACCAAAGGGCGACGATGATGGAAATTCTGGAAACGGTGGCTTTGGTGGCGGAGGAGGAGGTGGTGGCGGCGGTGGATATGGCGGTATGAATGATCGCGGCAACGATCGTGGTTCAGGCGGTGGCTATCAAAATCGTGATCGCGGCAATAATAGCGGCGGCGGTGGTGGCGGCGGAGGAGGAGGTTACTCCCGCTATGGCAATGATAATGGTGGAGGTGGTGGTGGCAGTGGAGGTGGACGTGGTCGAGGTGGTGGCGGAGGCGGTGGCGGTCGTCGTGATGGCGGCGGTGGCGCCATGCGTCATGATGGGGGCATGCGCTCACGACCATATTAAACAGAGAACACATTTTTTTTTTTAATTTCTAATTTATGTATTAATTAAACATACATGCTAGCAAGGACTCTCCTTGAAATATACTTTTATATCACACCTCCAAGAAATCAGCGTCAACACCTCGATCGCAAGTCAAATCTTAAACGCAGATGCACATGCTTCTCCAGACATTCTTCATCTATTTCCCGCTCAAGGAATAGTCAAAAAAAACAAACAACAAACAAAAAAAAAACAAAACAAAAAATGCAAAAAAAAATATAATATAATATAACAAAAAAAAAAAATTGTAACAAAAATTTTATCACGCGTTTGACCTAATACATAATATGTATAATTTAATTTTACATAAAACAATTACAAATGTAATAGACATACAAATAAAAATAATAATAAAAAACAAATAATAGAAAAAAAACAATAAAAACTAAACTTATAATTTGTGCTGTTTCAGGTTTATTAAATATTGAATATTGTTGATCGATCGAGATTTGTTTAACAATTTGGCAAATGCAAAAGTATTGAGATTCTTGTTCAAAACTTTCTAAAGAGAGACAGCCATAGTGTTCTGTCCTGTTCTAATGCATGTGTATTAAAAAGAGACAGCAAACTAGTTTCTTCTCGAAACACAGATGCAAATATTATTTACATATTTGTACAAACAAATCGAAGGGTGGCGGGGGGAATTTCATGAAAATAGGTTAAGCAAACATATTTGTTGAGCATCTAATTTAAATATTTTAATTGACGTTTGTTGTTCAAATGACTCCCCCCCTTCAGAAGAGATATTGCGCATATTTAATTTATGCAATTCAAAACAGAAAAAAAAAATCAAGACTCCTTCCTATTAGACAAAATTTGAACAATTGATTTGGTTTTTAAAAAATTTTAATAATTATATTTAAATGAATATACACTTTTTTCTTTTGTTTTTTTTTTTAATATTACAGTTCATCTTTTTCCAGCAAGGTGTAACGATGTTTCGACGGGCCCAGCTCTTTAAATTTAGACTCGGGCGGGGATGTACCTTTAGCGGTGTTAGCATGATTACCTTGCACTTCATTACTCGTGGGATCCGGCCCATAATGAAATTCTCTGTAAGAACATACAATGTATGTGTTCATCGAAATGTTTTATGTGGTTTCAGATTCTTCTATATACGTACCTATGCAGCTTCCCACTGTAGAGATCTTGGAGGAATTGCTTCAGTTTGCCAGGCGTATACATGTCATTAAAATGGGGAAAGAGATACATATGCTTGAAGGAATCAATGGCAATAACTGGCAGATCATCTTCCGATTTGCCTAAATGATGAAGTGGATGGGCAAACCTTTTACCATCAGCAGTAAGAAAGTTTACGTTTTCTGCAAGAATTTAAAAAAACAAAAAAAAAAGTAAATATTTATGATAAACTCAACTCAACAAAATGTTTATAATTAATTGATACGTACGCTTTTCATCCAATAACTGCTGTTCTATGATTGTTTTATAATCCTTAATCGCATTTAAATCATCGGGACGATAGAACAGAATCAGGAACGGCAATCCCTCTTCTGTTAACTCCTCGGCACTTTCAAATGTGATCTCCCTGACAAGCGGTACACATTTTTCCTGAATCCATACCTTCAATTCATCAAAATTGCTTAAGCTGCCGGTATATGTCTCATCATTGTCATGGGACAAGGCCACATCTGGTCGAAATACAATGATAGGTGTGCCTAGAAAAAAGGAAGAAAAATATTTAATGTAAATGTCCATTTGAAATAAATAATAACAATTAAATTCAACTTACCTGGTGGGTGCATTGCTTGAGAGGCTTCGCCAAATCCGACATGGAACTGGCAATCTTCCTTAAGATTGGTGGCAACCTTGCGGAATATATCGTATTCAGGTTGATCTCGACGATCAAAGTAACCCATAATGCTACGCTTTTTAGAATCTAGATTCTCCAAATCCTTAAGAGATTTAAACTCTTTGATTGGATCCTCCAATTGCTTCTTTACAAACTCCAAGAAAGCATCCGCTGAGCGTTGCCCCCTGTACTCCCGCTTGCTCAGCTGACCATTTCGGACAATCTTTAATGTTGGATATTTACTAATGTGGAATCGGGACGCAATGGATGTCTCACGATCACAGTCCACTTTTCCTAGCACCACTTTGCCAGCTTCCGGAAATTCCGCTTTAATCTGTAATTACAGATGACAAAAACAATGAATTTACTTGTCAAAAATGGACTACAAAATATAAGATGTATTATACTATTTATACAGTTGATCAAACCAGACAAAAGGTATAATTAAATCAACACGAATAATACCAATAACAATATACAATATAAGAACAAAACACACATACTCGTATGTGTATTTATACAACATCTGCGCCCAACTCAAAAAAAAAAAACATAATAAAAACAAAAAAACAAACAAAAAAAAGAGCTGCGTGATCTATATATTTCATTTCTTCTCTTTTTTTTTTGGGGAGGTTTTGTTTTTCCATCTGTTGTTATAACAAGGAAAATCAGACAGGTGTAAGCTATTCATAAACGTTCGTTCACCTTCAGCATATGAAACTATCCATACATACTCGTACATACATACATATACCTATCTGTATGTTAAGCGTATTTGTTTGAAATTAAATATTTAAATATTTGAGATCTTTTTATGTTAGATTTCATACACTTTTTATATACGAGTTAGATTGTATGTAGATTATCCAAATTATTTAGTTTCTGTGTTAGTTTTATGATTATTAGATTGTCAATTTGTGTGTGCTATTATTATTATTATTATTATTATTATTATTATTGTTTTGTTTTTTGTTTATTTTGCTTACCTTATCCGCAGCTTCATTGAAAATAGGCGCTAAAATATTACTAAACCGACACCACTCCGCATAAAAATTAAGGAAAACCAATTCGTTAGACGCTGAAAGAAGATAATCGAAAAATTCAAAATAAAAACAGTGTAATTATTTTCCAAATGTGCCAACAAAAATAATGAATATAATAAATATATTTTCAAATACGATACGATACGATACATACATATGAATCTGTGTACCATGTACCAAAAACAAAATGCAAAAAATAAAAAAAAACGTGAGCAAGATTTTTTAGATAAGGTTCATTTCGTATTCTGTTTTTTTGTTTTTGGTTTTTGTTTTTGTTGATGTTTTTATTTTGTTAATAAGTATATGACAGAAATTAATACAAACACCTATGTATGTGTGTATGTGTCTCATATGATAGATACCATCCCAACGTTATTGATAAGATTGCAGAAAGACATCGCACAATTAAAAATAATAACAATTGCGTATAACCTTAACATGCATTAGATGCGTGATCTTAAAATAGTTGGGAGATTCTCTTCCGGTTCTCCTTATCATGGATCATAAATAAATAAATATTAATCGACCATACGAATTAAACATGCGTGTAATTAATTTTAAGTACTCAAATGAATTCAAATCTTATCGCATAGATGCCGGCTTATTAGAAGTAAAATATTTTAGTTTAAATATTTATTTTTTTGGAGAAGGGCGGAGAGTTTTTTTTGTAAATTTTTTAATTGAATTTTATAAAAAATTCTACATATTTATGTATAAATAAAGGATGTGCAAAAGTAACATGCATTACAAAAAAAAAAGTATTTTGTTTATAAACTTTGGATTTTTGCTTTCCTGTCGTGGAAATTGAAAAAAAAAAATATATATATAAATAACAATTCTATGCTGAAAGTTCGAGCAAAATACGCAAATGTTAATAAAGATGAAAGATTTAAAAAAAAAACAAATAAAATATCATATTTGTATGTCTAGTTTGCGCAGTTTATGCACTTTATGGAAATTTTTGTAATATTTTCCTAAACTAAGCTTTTAGATGTATAATTCACATGAGTACAGGGTGTTCTTTGGTCGAGCAGCTTGAACTGAACTTATTTTGTCGTGTTTATGTAATATGAACACACACACACACATATTTACAGTAATATGTATATGTATGTATGTATATGTATCTCGCTTAAGTGTATTATAACGGATAAGATTGCTATTTACTATTCTTTTTTTTTTTGTTTTTCGTAATTTTAAGCAACGTATGATTAATCGCACTTGTAATTAGTGAGCCAAGTTAACCAATAAATTCGAGATTTTTCGGTTAATTTTCTTAAAAATTTTTTTTTTGCTTTTAAGCCACCACGTTGGCAAGAAATTTGTAGAATTTATTGAGCGTCTGATTTTTTCTGTTGTAGCTTGTGACACGTCAATGTGCGTATGTGTGTTTGTGTGTGACAACCATATGCGTATATGCATATATACACATGCATACATGCATATACACATATGTATGTTCATTGTAGATGTATCAGCTGAGGCATTTAATGCTAAAATAGTCTAAGCCGCTTTCGTTGGCAGTTATTATAGTTAAATTAAATATTTGAGGTACAATTATTTTTTTGCCATCTCTTGTGCCCTTACCTAGCGTCATATCAATATTCTCACTGGTCATAGGCAATGCACCGGAGGCATCTGTTGGCTGGCAAAGCACATGTAGAATCTGTAAAATGACAAAAAGTACACAACATGATCTACCCGCTTAATGATAATAGTGTATGTTATTGTTATTGGGATTCATTCATTTGTAGGATTTGTCAATCATTATATGTATATTTCTACGTTTCAGCCGGTTAGTTACCAGCACCGATTAAGCGGTTGCGGGTAGAACACGTCGACTTACCACCGCGACTATAGCTAAGCATGAGCCTATTAATCGATTTGTTGATTCCGTCATGTTATTGCTGTGGGCGGCTGATTGGGCCAAAGTTTATAAGCTACTGGAAACTAGATGTTTTAATTTTAATTCACTTTTACATTAGATGGAATGAAAAACGCAGTGACGACGTATCTACATATATAATAATTATAACAACTTCGTTGATTATCGTACAAACAGTGTTGAGTAATCATCATTAAATACTCGAGACCTGGTACTCGTGACAAATATTCGTACCAGTTTCGAGTAACTAAAACGCACGATAATCGCTTATAGATATTTATAACCGATACAATTTTGCCTGTTTTTGTTTCATTTCAATTTTCAATATTTCTTCAAACTGGATTTAATTATTGTTAATTTATTGTTTTTGGGATTATCTCAATAAATTCAGTTTGCTTGGCACTATATATGTATGTAGTTTGTCATTTTCTCCTTAAATTTATGATTACCAAATTTACATATAAAACAAAACAATTGATTTACATTATTCTAGCTGAATTCTTTACAATTTTGTTTAATTATTTATTATATTTAATATCAAAATTATGCAAATTTTAATGTAATTTTTGTATATGAGTAAAAATAGTATTGATAATTCGATAACAATAAATAATGTATTCGATAGTTGATAAAAGACTAAGTACTCGTTATTTTAACGAATACTTGCATTAATAGGTATGTATGTCATATTCGACATCTACATACAAATGTATAAGCAACAATATTTGCAAATCTTTGTTTATAAAAGCTGACGTTTATGGAGTTTATGGTGCTAAATAAAGAAGAAAACAATAAAACGCGTTTTTTAATTTCGTTATTAATTGCCAAAATCTAACTATATTCGTTATTCAACGGTTTTTTTTACCATACAAATGTATGTATGCTTGTTGGTTTGTTTTGGTGTTATTGTTTCATAAATATTGAAGATTCCTACATGCATATATACATATCTATAATTGCATATGTATATGTTTAAATACGTATAAACATTTATATGCATTCACAAAATGTAAATGTATTTGGTTACTTTGTTTATAAAAAAAAAATCAATTTGTTATTTCATTGCTATTTTCTAATAAGAAGGACATTCTAAAAATGGCAATTTTCTTGTGTGTTCATTGTTTATAAACTTTTATCCATATGCATGTTTGCATGTAGATAATTAATATAAAAAACGTATGCATTTGTGAATAATACAATACTTCTGCAATATACGCAATTGTATTCATACGATTATGTATATGCATATACGCTGTATGCGCGAGGGTGTGTGTGTGTGTGGACTTGTATTGTCTATACTGGTAACTCACACACACAGAAACCATTTGTACACACACACATGTATCTAGTATATCTGTTATTAAGGTGTTCGGATGTTCAAAATATTTTTTATTTAATGACTTTGCCTTGGCTTCTCCATGCAATATACTATACTTATGTGAATATACATACATACGTACATACGTATGCGTGAATTGTATATGCATACATATGCATCTATACATTTATTTCAATACTATATAGGCATTCAAATATATGAATGTACGTATGTACATACATATGCATATATACATCTATAAATACGTAGTGTGTGTGTTGTCCTGCTTTTCTGGTTCTATGTATACATACATACATACATATATGTGTGTGTATATACATGTGCATACATATGTACGCATAAACAAATTAAAATACATGGAATATGTATGTACACATGTACATACTTATGTGCGCTAAGTAAAAAAAAAAAATGATTATTAACCCTGAGAGTAGGATCTGTGCTATTTATTTATGTACATTTTTTAAGCAACAAACAAAAAAGTTATTTCCAATGCACCGAACATCTGATGTCTACCTACCTACATACATACGTATACATATGTATGTACATACATATGTAAATCTTATTACGAATTTTTGTGTTGAATAAACTCTTAAAAAGTCCAATTCAATTTACGATGTCAGCCGATTGTTATCAAAATTGGCGAGACTGTGTAAATTATTATAAAACTTTTTATAATTATTATCGTCAACAACAAAAAATAGGGAGAATTTGGTAAAAAGAAGAACTTTAGCTTGCACAAATCGTTCCTATAGCAGCATACATATGCACATACATATGTATATACAAATATATATGTATAATTTATGGTACATATGTATAAAATATATATGGTACATATGTACATACATACATGCACAGTTATTGAGCCGTCTCCGATTTTTGATTGATTCAGAGAGGAGACTAGTTTGCTTAGTCAGACGGACAAATGGAGGCCGTTATAAACAATGTACATACATACATACAATGTATGTAGTTGATGGGATTTCAGATGCATCGCTTCACATTTGGCGACCAAATTTAAATACACTTTAAAAGAGTATTTAATAATCACATATACTTGTGTGTTTGTGTTTGTGTATGTATGTATGTGTATCAATTATACTTTTTTATTGCAGCCGCAACACATGATGTCAGATGGATCACCGCCCCCATCGATTTGTTTTATACGTGCCGCGGAATCATATCCAAAATCACAAATGGAAAAGGAGGATTCACAACTGTTTGTACCATTTCAAGAGCGTGAGTATAGATTTTTTGTTTTTGTATTTTTATTGCATATTGTATAAAAAAGATTAACCAACAATAATAATAATAATAAAATATAATATTACATAAGCGACTAAATGCATTCTATTTTACATATTTAATTTTTTTAATTGTAAACAGTGGCCGGCGAATCAACAAAATATTTAGGACGCACCGATGATGGCGTTCTGGCTTTATCCAATTATCGGATATTTTTATCTAAAAAATCAACAACATTTGAAACATATGTACCATTGGGCCTAATCGAATCGGTGCAAGTGCGCGATCCATTCCAGTTGATTGTTAATTGCAAAGATGCTAGCACTGTTAGATGTTCGTTTCCAACCGCTGAGCAATGCTTGGAGTGGCAGCGTCGCATTCAGTTGCTAATTGGTGTACCTGAAACACTGGAAGCGCTATTTGCGTTCCCATTTTACTCATGGACATGTGACACGGTTGTTAATAAGGAACGTTTAAACTTAACCAATGGGATTGGTGGCGGCAACAAATCCATGCCAGCATCTGATAACCCAATATACAATATACACCAAAATGTAACAAATGTAACAAATGAACATTCGCATCGATGGCAGCGAGCGGTTCGCTATGAGAGCGATTTTAAGAATGAAGTCGCTCGTTTGGCATTCGATTTGAAGGGATCATGGCGTATCTCGACGGCAAACATTGATTTTAAGCTATGTCCATCGTATCCACAAAAGTTACTTGTTCCGTGTTGCATCACTGATGAGATGCTTCACAATATTGCCAATTTTCGAGGATCACGACGATTGCCAGCTGTCGTTTGGCGTCATCAAAAATCAGGCGCCATCTTGGCCAGATGCAGTCAACCAGAAGTCGGCTGGTTAGGCTGGAGGAATTACAAAGATGAGCAGCTTCTCAAAGCCCTGGCTGATGCGTGCGCCTTCGATAGAGGTGAACATGCGAGGCGACAAGCTAAGGATTCCAATGGGGAAATGGGCTCATCAGGAAAAAGTTCACCATCGTTGGGAGATTCCTCTCACGAAGAACTTGCATTAGACGAGATCAGGGTGAGTACCATAAAATCTGTGCCAAGATAGTTGACAAAAAAGCGAAAATACATATTATTAATACTAAAAAAAAAGAAAAAAAAGAAAAACAATGTGAAATGTGTATACCAAACAATTGTTCTATATTTAGATCTTAATCTTTAATTGTTTTTTTTTTTTTTTTTTTGTATTTCGGTTTTGTTTATCAGCGATATTAACCCAAAGTAAATTTTAACTAATACATTAAATGCGATTTGTTGGCCTGCGATTTAATCTTTATAAGTGCATATACCATATACAGTAAACGCTTCTCAATCATACTGAATCGGTTAATATGCGAAATATTCCGGGAATATTTTATTATTATAAATAATTTCAAAACTATATAGAAAAAATGCATTTGGTAAAATATTGAAAAAATCTTTGATTGCTTCATCGAAAATTAGAGTATGGATTTGTGGAATATATAATTTTATATAAAAATAATATAATAATTTTTTTTTTATAAACCCTTGTTGCTAACAATGTTAAGATTATTTAAATCATTTGAATTAATCAAGAATGAGAATTATTTATTTAGGCTGTGAAAATAATATATTGTATATTAATTATAACTATATATTGTATAAAATATATCAAATGAAATATTGCAATAGATTATATATATGTATATATTTAATTAAAATTATATTATCTATTTTATTTAAAGAAAATTCTAATCGTGGATGCCCGCAGCTACACATCAGCGGTAACAAATCGTGCCCGTGGTGGCGGCTGTGAATGCATCGAATATTATCCATGCGCCGAAATAGAGTTTATGAATTTGGCCAATATACATGCAATACGAAAGAGCTTTCACGCTGTGCGGCAACTGTGCGCATCATCGCCAGATGATCCAAAGTAAGTGGTTACAAAATAAAAACACAAATAAATAAATTATTTAGATAAGCTTAATAAAACTATGTATGCAATTGTTTAATTTCAGTTGGCTGGGACAATTGGAGAAATCGATGTGGATGCAGCATTTATCAGGATTATTAGGAGCTACTATGACGGTTGTTCATACAATTGAAAAAAATGGTCGTCCAGTTTTGGTACATTGCTCCGATGGTTGGGATCGCACACCACAAATTGTGGCTACAGCGCAAATTTGTCTAGATCCTTACTACAGGACTGTTGAGGTACGTATATCTCTTTCCTTGATTATGACGATTAAAAAAAACAATGTTGAAAATATTTCTGTTAATTATAAATTTAATTTTTAAAGGGATTCCGTGTGTTAGTTGAACGGGAGTGGCTCAATTTTGGACACAAGTTTACTGATCGCTCTGGAAATGGACCAAATTCAGATGAAGTGAACGAACGTTGTCCAGTTTTTCTACAATGGCTAGATATGGTGCATCAAATACATAAGCAGTATCCATGCAGTTTTGAATTTAGCTTAGGTTACCTGGTAAGTTGAGTGTAAACTAATATGTAATAATAATATATATATATATATTGTATATTGTATATTCTTTAGGTTAAACTGGCGCAGCATTCAATGTCCTGTCTATTTGGCACGTTCCTATGCAATTCGCTAAAAGAACGAATTGAAAATTCAGTTTTTGATCGAACGTTCTCAGTGTGGCCATTCTTAGCGGAAACAATATACAAGAATCCACTGTATAAGCATGAGACTGATAAGGTAAATAAATAATTTTAACGTTAACTATTTTCATTTAAATTATTTAATCATTTTATATTCTCTAGGTACTTTGGCCAGCGCACAATGTGCGATTTTTACACTTCTGGTCTGCCGTATACCTTGGTAGTTTAGGAAATAAAAACGGTACTGATCTTCCTTTACAAGCTAATGAACGTCAAACTGTTCATAACGGTAATGGTAAGCATATAGATTTGAACAAAATAATAATATCCCCGACTATATAAATAATATTTTTGAATAGGTTCCACAGCAAAAACCAGATCGACCGAAAATATAACAGCAAACGATTTGAGTCAAAGTACGATATCAAGAAGATCGAGTGACCCCAATTTGGCTGTTGAATCAATGTAAGATCCAAATAATCCCCATCATCATTTTATATAAACTTATTCATTAATTACAAAATAATTATAGTGTAACCGATGGCCTAAATCTGAATGTAAACAGTAATTCCATGTTTGATATTCGTTTGGAAGCAAATGAATGCATCATTGATGCCAACAATGATACCAAACAGGAATCAGATTCCGATGATAAATGCGATAGTTCGCAAATCAAAAAGAATGATATAAATGGAACACAACAAATAAATGGATCTGAATTAAAAAATGACCAAAGCAGTTCTTCAATTCAATGTGATATATTGAATGAGGAATCCCAATCCTCTAATGGCAACATCACTGTACAGCGAATAGATTCCGAGCCTATTGAGTTCGAAGCACAAATTCCTTGTGATTCTCCAAGTGGTAAGTGGACATCTCAAAATCTTTACAATTATTTTTAAAAAACTAAAACTAACCCATTGCCATCATTATATATGTGTCTGTGTAGATGATGCTCCATCCGTTTGTGATGAAAGCATTAGTGATAATAGCCGAACTCTGTGGCATGGCCTAGATCAGATTGATACTAGTACGGATACAATAATTCCAACAGAATCTACACAAGGCGCAACAGCAAATGGTACAATAAAGGATGAAATTAAAGACAGCGATGTGCCTTCAGATCAAGATGCCGATGTCTTACCTCAAGAAACTAAAACCGAATCAACATGTGTTTCCCATACCAATAAAATTAGTCAAAGTTACAGCAATTTGCCCCGAGTACATGTGAAGCCCAGCAATTTGCGTTATTTTCAACAGAATGTTAGCTCGTGTGTGGAAAAGAGCGATATAAATAATTTGGATCTTCAAATGACCGGAGAGAATCATAATCATGGTGGTGATGACAATTGTAAAGAATCAAATACAACTAAAGAGCTAAATGGAATTTGTCCCTCAGCCATCGATGGCATTAACAATGCTGCAGATACTATAATCCCCTTAACTGACCATCAAAAATTTGATTGCCAAGCGCATAATACGTTTGCAAACTTTGATATGTCAACGACGACGGGTAATCCAATGCGAAGGAACAACATGTGTTGGTCCACTCTGAATCGTGACAACACACATTTTAAATATTCAGAAAATGCCAGGTATGATATGTTATAATTATTATTTTGCACAGATTATAAACAATTGTATTTGAATTGTTATTTATTATTTTTTTATATTTCTAGTGCATTAAATTTCCCAACGTCTGGATTAGTTTCATTACCTCCGACACCGCAGGGTTCGCAAGAGCGTACACAGTTTACCATATCCTGTCCAGATGGGTTGGCACATGGTCTAAGTGAACAAAACATAAGACTTCATCAAATTGTACAAGAACATAAGGTAATAAAATAGAATAGAATAGAATAAGAATCTAATATATTCGATACATTGACAGATTGTTTTATAACAAAATACACATTTTTTTTTGTTTTACTTTTAGCTACGCGAAGAAGTCCTTCTGCGAGAAATCCACAGTATGCGCTTAGCGTTATTACAAAAAGGCTGTCCGAGCTGTAATAGCGTCGTTTCAACAAATGTCGAGCATGTAATTATATATTATTAACAATTTTTTAACTATAAAACAAACACAAACACAAACATAATACGTATTTATGGTACGCAGGCTGACAATTTATATGCATATTGACTTGTATGTAAATACGAATATGTATATAAAATTTCTGTATGCGTATGTTACAAAAAAAAAAAAGAAAAGAAAAACACATTTATATAAAGAAATCACAAGATGAGATAAATATATCCAGCCATATCTAACCGCTTGTTCCGTACCGATGCTTGAATTTCTTATTTTCAATAACATTGGCTGGATTATTTTGATATAAAAAAAAAAAAAACGTAACATTAAAATTAACCTCACATACTCAAGCAATTATAATGTTAATGTTGTAATAAGCTGAAAAAAAATGAAAATGTGATAATAATTCCCATATTAATGTAGGGAAATGCAATTATTTAGGGCATGCGCATTCATCCAGCGTTAGATGCCGTATATAAGATGAAAGTGCTTTTTGTTGGTCTAATTATTTAAATTTCTTTAGGAAAACGGATCGGATATTGTTGAAAATGCATCGACGTGCTCTTGGGAGGCCGTTGAAGAACGTAGTGGCCCATCATCGTATGCTACTTCCTCAATACAAGAGAAAAAAGCCTCAAGTGTCCTTTGGGTACCAGATCATGCAGTTTCACGTTGCTCTAATTGCCAAATCGAATTCTGGCTGGGACGAAGAAAACATCATTGTCGGTGCGCACTTCAACATTAACGTATTTGGTTTTTTTGTTTTTTTGATTTTTGATTTTTTGATTTTTTTTTTATCCTACTTGTATCTATTGTTTTATAACATTTCTAAATTATTTAATTCAACATAATTATATCGATAAAGGTCAACAGACATTTCCGCAACAATCAATCTGGCACAAGTTCTTGGCTAATTAAATGACGATATCTTTTCACAATTTGTTCTTTTTAATATTATGGCTCCAATTAGATTTTAATTATAATAATTATGCAAACCAATCAAATATTTATAATTATCATATTATTTTCTAACCGAAGCAGTTATAATTATCAGTGGCAGAGAATTAATGATGTGAACTAATGTCAGATTGGCTGTGGATAAATATATTTTTCTCATTTTGTAAGACATTCTGATTAACATATTGTATATAACTCTTGATATGGTCGCTTTTAATTATTATTATTTACACCCTCTACCTACAAAAATTAATTATATAATATATATATATATATTATTAATATTGTATCTTATTTGTCCGTCTGTGCATTATTCTACTAAATAGAAATATATTATGGTATATTATTGTTAATAATTGTGATTGAAATTATGTATACTTGGATGGTACAGGATGTCTACTAGTCGAGCAATTGCGACTAGAAATATTTCTTACGTAATTGATTTTTTTTTTTATCAACAATATGTCTCTTTTTTACTTCTGTATTTAAGTGCGCTTAAAATATCAATTTTATATTGCATTTGTTTATTTATTTTTCTTGCAGATCATGTGGCGAAATTTTTTGTGCTGACTGCTCGGAATTTTGGGCGCCTTTACCGTTTGAGAAGCTCTTTAATCCAGTGAGACTATGTGGTTCTTGTTATACGACAGTTACGAGCCAAGTACACGAATGTCGCGTTCCTTCAGACGCAATTTCAATTGAAATGGCGAAGCCTTCTGCTAACTATCAAGAGTAGTTTTCCATTAGCTTTAGGGTTGCAGCGTTGAAAATGAAATATATGTAAATATAATTAATATACTCAGATATTTATTGCATGTACAATACAATATATATTAGAGTTGTATTATTTTATTTGTAACATAATTAGTTCAACTGATCGGTTATTAAACTAAACGTTCAATTATTCAGTTAGTTGTTCAATATTTAAACATTCTGTTTACATATATATATAATATTTGGTAAATCCAGTCGTTTTTGAATTGTTAATAATTTGTTTTGTACAGATAATTGATTGAATATGAAATTGTATTTGTTTATTCAAATAATATGTGTAATAATTATCATATTATATTAATATGTTTATGAAATTCATTAATTAATTATTTACGGCAATAATTGGCAATTGCAGCCTAGCCAGCAGTTGACAGGACTCTTCTCTTCTCTGGCAACAACTGAATATTGAAAACAACAACAACAACAACAACAAATAAATGAAAACAGAAAAAAAAAACAAATAAAAAGAATAACTAATGAACATCTTCATCATCCGCAAACTGAACTAGAATTTCCAACTCTAATATACCAATGTATGTGTATGTTAACATTATAATAACGGAAATACCTTTGTGCGTACATGTAGAATCACACACGAAATTATACAACTTTTGTTAGGCATATACACATATATATGTATGTATGTATAAATATGTATATGGATATATCCAATATGAACACAATTGTAAATTATATTACCAAACTAAACAAATTATAAAAAAAAACATTAAAAAGTTGAATTTAATTCTTTTATTTATTAGTTGAAGGGAAAAACGCATTTAAAATAAAATAAAAAAATAACTAAAATATTTATTTATAACTAGCAGTTGGCTAATTCCTATCTAGATTGGTTTTTGAAAACTAGTCCAACCGGATGGCACGATTTTAAAAATCATTCCTTGGTACTCAAGTTGAAAATGATCAACAAAATGAAAACATTTTTGTCCGGTTGGCATAAGTTGCTGATCAAAGTTCAATAATAGTGCAAAATGCCAAGTTCTGCGAATAATTAAATTTATTTGTTATTGCCGTTCGAAATACAACAAGATTTTATTAACATTTACAAAGTCAACGTTCTAGATTTTTATCACATACAAAACTAAACTTTATCTTTTTACCTGAGTTTGATAGTAATTAACAAGCAGGTACAAATAGTTTCGTTTAACTTGACACACACACACAACTATGGCTGTGCGCTTGGTGCATTGACCTTTGACCTGGCGTGTTTCTGTGATAGCGCCAACTTATAGGGTCTTATGTACTTAATTTTCGCTTTGAGTGCCTCAGATTGCATTTTGTTTGGTAACAGACATCTTAAAAATACATATGTTAAGTAGGCGGTAATTCCCCAGATGCGATAACGATCGATTATAAAGACGGGTCCACTGTAACCACTTTGAAATTGTGTGTGACGTATCGCTGATGGCATCAGCAGGGAATTCAGCGGTAAAGCAAAAGCTTCCTCTACCTCGTCGTGGTTAATCGTCAATTGGGATATGTGAAAATCGTGCACAACGCCCACTACCGGCACAATTGAGGCAGAACGCGGTAAATAAATTGTATTACCTTCGCCCCAAACTTGAATACGTTCTCGTGGAAGTCCAACTTCTTCCTCAGTTTCTCGTAGTGCACAGTCCACAGAGCTTTCATCAGATTCATCTCGTTGGCCACCCGGAAATGATATTTGTGATCTGTGGCTACGCAAGTGACGGGAGCGACGTGTGTATAACAACGAGATTTCTTCACTGTGGGATTTTTGTTTTTCGAATATATGTCATTATTATTTCCATTAAATTCAATAGCACGGAGGATCTGCTTACGTGTCTCTTTCCAAGCACAGTGCTATTAATACCGAAGCTAGTTTGTTTTCATGCTTGGTATTGTTTACAGTTTTCGGGCGTGGAAATGCAGGTAATTGACTCAGTTTATTCATACAATTTTCTCGCTGTTCCACAGACAATAGTAACGGAATATCCTCTGTTCTTATTAAGTTTCCAATTGGTGTCCCGCCAATTGCATTCTGGTTGACATTTCTGGTTTGTTGCCATATTAGCTGTAACAATCGTCGTTTCATCAGTTTTCCAGTTACCGACATTTTTAAATTAAAATTACTTTCGCTTTTAATAATTGTAATAAAGCAAATACATTTCGAACGAGTTGTGATGTAAACAAATGAAAAGTAATGAACTTTGGATTCACAGCTGTGAGAAGTCAGCTGTTTATGCTATCGTTTCGCAGCGAATCTATCGATAACAAGCTATTTTAATGTTCGCCTTCCATTAGAATTGCATCTGAATTGACTACCAAAAATTAGTTGACGCATTACAAAAAGTATTTAGAAATGTATGCATGGGTGCGCAGGCGAATGCAGTTTTCGGTATGAACACTGTTGTTAACAGACGATACTCGATAGCCAATTTACTCGATATTTACTTGTTTCTTGTTTTGCGGTTATCGCACAAGTTGTGTCGCTAATTTAAAAAGAAAATCCCTTAACAGCTGATATTTACCGCTAAAATGGACAACCAAAATGATGAATTTGAATGTTCAAATTTAAAAGAAAAAAATTTTTTTTTTATTATTTTAATTGTATTTTAGGCATTTAATTAATACTAAAAGAATAATGTATTAATTTTGCCTCAATAAGTTATAATATATTAATGTAAAAATTCTTGAAGAATGTTTACAAATTTTCCCCTTCCAGTAAAAAATTGGCAATCGTCTGTCTGATGAAGTTACCGCTTGCATCAGAATTGACAGAATAGCTTATGTCATCAGGCTGTTCCTTGTCCTCATCCACATTGTCTAGCCAATCGTCACTTATGCTTGAATTGTGATCATTAAGGAAATTATGTAAAATGCAGCTGCAGATTATTATTGATGTTGTTTTGTCTGTATTATTGTCGAGACCAGTATCAATACGTCTGAAGCGCGCTTTTAATTGACAGAAAGCGTCATCTACCACCTCTTTTGCCTTCAATAGGTGTTCATTGAAACAATTTTGTTCCGGCGTATCTTCCAAGAGGAATGGATTCATTACTGTTTTCGAAAGACTAAAAGCCGAGTCGCCCAAAACAACGACGGGCACTTGAATGCCATTTAATTTTTTACAGTTTTCAGTTAGGAGCGGTGTTGAATCCAATAGCTCTCGCAGCTTGAGTGCTGAGAAGATTTGTTCGTCGTGGCACTGACCTGGGCAGCCGACGTTAGCATACATGAAGCGATTTCTGCAAAATTAAATTTATTTATTTTATATTTACAATATCCAGAATAACTTATTTTACCGATAATCGACCAAAGCAAAGAGCACTACCGAATACCAGCCCTTAGAGTTCTGGTAGGCGACTGCATCGGATTCCATTGGCCGCACTTCTACGTGGCAACCATCTGAAAAGCAATATATCAATTTTTTTGTTTTTCGATATATGCCTAGATCGTGAAAATCTACTTACCCATTACTCCAAAGCATTGTGGAAACTCTAAATCCTCGAATCCCCTCACGTTTTCCTTGACTTTGGAGTCAGTCAAGAAAACGGGTGGCAGATATTTGGAGGCCATTTGAACCCTGACCTCATTGCAAAATTCATGCAAGATTTTACAAACCGTAAATTTTGGAACACCAAATAGACCGCTAACACTACGGTATTCTTCCGAAGATCCTAAGGTATATAGAGAAATAGCCACTTTTTTAGATGGTAGTATATTGCGATGATAAGGCGTGTCTTGTTCTTTTAATCCGGGTAACTGCTTAACTAAAATGTTAAACATTGTCCTCTCCATTCGGAAAGTCTCTTTGAACATAGCATCAGTAAAGTCCGGGACGTCGCTTTCCCAAAATGCGTATCGGTCCTATAAGAATACAATACGGATACGAATGGCATAATGAAATTGTTATACACGCATTTAACCTACCATTATCTGATCGGTACGAGGTGGATATAGTTCACGTTGCAATACGTTCAGGCAACCGGTCGAAAGACCCATTACATTCAGTGCTTGTCCATCCAACTGTTGTATTTGATCTGACATATTTGCAGCGTCATTACCATCAGCTGCGTTCATAATTTTATTCGAACTCATATTTATGTATTTTTGAATTTCCTTCCTTAATGCGCGTAATTAATTCTGATCAGCTGTTTATAAGAGTGACAGTCGATGCCAGTTATAAAATAAACGGATCTTGCGTTTGATATATTTTTTAAGGAAACGTTAGACAAAACACTCTCAAAGGAAAAGAAATTATATTCACTAGTTAAAGTTCTATAAGGATTTATATTTTTTACGTTGACAAGCGATAAGTTCACACCATTGTGTCATTTGAAAGGTTGTTTATCGAGCTATCGACTTGACTTGCCTATCGATGTCGCCTAAATAATCGCTTTAAAATAATAAAATGCCGGGTTAATTTTTGTAACGTTTTTTTATTTAAAACATTTTATTAAAACTTCTTTTTGCGTAATGTTAGTCCCCAATTGGTCAGCTGGCTGCACAAAAAATATATGTATGTGTGTATGTATGTATATAGAATTATATTGCATTTATTTAATGATAAACGCTTTTTGGTTTTTTTCTTTTATAGACTCTAAAAGTTTTGGTATGTATGCAAAATGTTAGTTTCGATTGGTTTCCTTCTTCTTTTCACTTTGTTTTTCTTTTTTTTTTTTTTTTGTTAACACAAATACAATGATTTTATTGTTGCTTTTTTTTAAATTGTTTTTGTTTTTTGTTTTTTGTGGTTGCTTAGGTACTGCATTCAACTACACTTATTAACTATATGTATATGTATATATTATTAAACATTACTTTCGTTATTTATACCAGCTGTTGCTGTTGCTGCGGCTGCTGCTGCAGCTGTTGCCTTTGCAGAGGCAGCAACAGCGATGCGAGTTCGGGAAAATTTGCTAATGGACGTGGGGGAAGCGGCCGCGGCCGCGGCAGCTGCATCAACATCAGCGCCAGCAATGCGTATATTATTGCCAGCTGGATATATACAGCAACCCCGGCGCTGCTTACGTACCGATGGCGAACCGTGGTCGCTTCTATCACCGATTTGTACTAAAATGGGAAGATCTTCGCTGCGCGTGAACACAAACTCCTCGGAAGAAAGGCGTTTGCGTACACGCCCACCAACCACATCTGGTCGCTTGCCACCGCCATTGGTTAATGGCGATGGCGATGCCGGTGCCACAATTGCTGGCGTTTCCGGCTGACTGCCAGTGCCGCCAGCGCCGCCGTATACGGGAAAATGTGACTCCAATACACCTGGACGCATGAGTATCTCATCAATCGTCTGACCACCATTCAGCTTTAACTGTAATTGTTCCAGAGATGTATGCGAGTTTGCGCTATAAAAGCTACTATTGGTTTCTGATGACCCAACTGTTGATGTGGCCGTTCTTGCCAGTGTCGCCTCCATCAAGGCACACTGCTGATGATCGTGCTGCGGCCGCGTGCAGCAATCACGACCATCTCGACGGCATGGACAGTGCGGACAAAGGCGCAGACAATGCTCCTCGGCTAAGATATTGCTATCGCTGAATGTAAGTTTTTTGACTGGTGGAGTTCTTGCATCCCGCACATCCTCGTCCAGTTGATCCGCAGACTTGGAGCTGGCGCCGCAAGCCACTGTTGATGGCAGCTGTAAGCGCTGCAGGCTGTGCGCTGACTCAAAGCTATCATCACTGGAGTTCGAATCTAGGCCCATGCTATGCTTGTGCTGATGACCACCAACACCAACGGTATCGTTGGGAAATATGCGCGGAAATGTGACAAAGACGCGACCCAAACGTTTATACTGATCCAGATTGCGGCTATCTTCAGCACAACCGGAAAGATTTTCACTGAATTTGGGTGCACGTCTCATCACTTTGGGCGTATGCAGCTGCGACTCGTAGATGTCTTCCAATGGCACCTTTGGGACGCCAGCACCCACGTCCATGTGCTGCAAATATCGTTCAATACTGTTGGCTAGACTAATGGGTACACTGCTGCGCGACGACACGCTCGAGATCTCCGACAGCGTCTCAGGACTGGCCAGTGGCGCTAGACCATACCAATCGTCGTGCAGCAAATCGACAGTCTGGCCCCCGGCCAATGAGGCACGACGTAACGCCTGCGTCAATGGCAGCGTTCGTGGTTTCTTCTCGGAATACTGGCGTGCCAGCGGCAGCAGCGGTAGTTCCGCCGGCGGCGGCGGTGGCGTTGGCGACGGTGCCATGTCGAAAGCCACTGCCTTCAGACGCGGTACATCTGCATTGACAAGAACCGTTGCCGTCTCACTCAGCATAGAGCAAGGGCTCTTGCGCATGGCCACCGTAGTGATGCTATCGTCCAGGACGCTTGATATGTCATACGGCGTTGTCGTCGAGCTTAGCTGGCTGCGTCCGAATATGCTGCCCGCTATGGATGAGGCCTTACTGCCACCAGGCTGTTGCGTTGCCCGTTGCTCCATCAATTGATGCTGCAAATTGGTGAACGATGTCTCCAAACACAATTTATGCTGTGCCGTTGGCGTCAACATGACGCAGTTACTCAGATTCGTATAGGAACTATCTGCCGGACGTTTATATTGTTGCGTCTCAGAATTTTCCGCTGTCGGTATATGCTCCTGTGCGGTGCCCACTATTAAACGTTCCGGCTCCTGTTCCGTGGATGCGGTGGAAAAAGCATTCGAAGTTTGGCGTTGGGGCTTACGTGGACCACTCGTTGTTACAACCTGCGCAGCGATCGTTAACGGAAATAAATGACAAATGAGATAGATGATAGAGATAATTATTTGTAATTAGTTTAATCAAATTTGCGACAATTCTTAATTATATTACACTGCGCAACATATTGTATGTTATGTTATGTATATATGTATTTTGATGCCAAGTGTTTTTTTGTGCCAATTTCATGTAAATTCGTTTCACTAAATTTCATAATAAAAGCTCTAGACTTCCAAATAATTAATTAATTAATTCATAACTTAATTAAATAATTAATTGTGGGTTTAATCAAAGTAAAATTATCAATATTTATATTTGTAAGCATTTTTTTTTAAAATTAAAATAATCAGATTTTGCATTTTTTTTCAATTTGTCAATTTACAGTAAAAAAAACCTAAAAACTCTATTTAAATAATTTTGGAATAAATTTTATTAAACAAAAATTACGCAATTTTGCAATAAAATTATTTATTATCAAACTGTGATTTCAAATTGATAATTAGAGCTGATCGAAACTGATTTACAGTTTTGAAACCATTGCAAAAATTGTAAAACTCGAGGCACCAAAAAAAAAAAACCTTTTTTTTCTTTGTAACGCAGTGTATGGTACATGTGAAAGTGTGCACGTGTTAGTAAGTATGTATGCGTAGTACATATACATATACATATACAGACGATAATTAACATTTACATATACGTGGATGGATTGATGTATGTACATACATTTAGAAAACATAGTTGAGCGTGAGCAGGTGCGAGAGTGAGCGAGAGAGACTATGGCAAAGCTGTAGGCATAGGCGCGTAAAGGTACATTAAGTGGGTTGAAGGGAAGTACTAAGTGGGTTTATTAATTTGTTTTCATTTTCTTTTTTTTAAAGGTATGTATGTTTTTATATTTTCGGTGTTTATGTGTTGGTTAAAGTCGTTCAAGAATTGTTTGGGTGCCATCTTAAGATCTGTACACAAATATTTATAGATGTACAAGGTACAAGGTAAAATTTTATAACAGTAGTACGTTTAATGGTGAAATGATATACATAAATGTACCATTGTGTGGTGGGTATGTGTGCGATTGTTTGGGGGGTGAGAAAAGGAGTTTATGGTGAGTTGACCCTGTGCAGCACACATTGGTATTGGATGTTGTATACACACACACACACACACACACACACATACATGTATTAAGTACAATACATTTAGAGTTTCGTTGAGGTAATGAATAAAACAAAAATAAAACAACAAAAAAATCTTACGAAACTATTAAGTTAGGTTTCAGCGTATGGAGAAACAAGAGTGAGAGAGAGAGAGAAACAGAGAGAGAGAGAGAGAGAGAGAGAGAAAGAGACAGATAGAAATTTGTTTTAATTCTTTAAATCGGTTTCTTAGTTTTTTAATAATTGTTTTTTTTTGTTAACGAGAGCAAAATGGAAATTTGTTTAAGTACAAATGTAGTCTTTTTAAGTAGTTTGGCAGAGCTCTGTACCTGGTATCGGTATTTAGTGTTGTCGAAGTTGTTCTTGTTGTTGTTGTTGTTATATTGGTGGTTACTGTTGTTGTTGTTGTTGTAGTTATTGTCGTGTTTTCTTTACGTTTACGAGTAGTGCATGCCTTTACGGTACGATCTCTACATGACACGACCTGTGTACATCATCATTTGATCGTTGTTTTTTTAATTTTGTTTTTAATGATTTATATATTTTGAATATTTCAACATTTGTCGGTTATCACATATCGTTAATCGTTATCGGTTTGCCGCGCACATGACAATGCCAACAAATTTAAGTATTTGGCGATATGTACAAATATTGTTGAATTTTCGTGTAGTCGAAAAATAAAAACAAACAAGCAAACAAAATATAATTAAAATACATTGTTCATAATTTAATCATTTCAATATTAATTATGTTGTATGGAACAAGAATCATCTTATCATCTTAAGCGACAAATAATGCCTTCCACAGCTTTGTTTCTTTGGCAAAGGGGCCTGCAGGGGGGTGGACAAATTCCCTAAATTACTGCACATAAATAATACTGTATGTATATAGCGATTGCTTTGATTTGTATTTTTTTTTTTAACGGACATTTCATTGGATAATTGTCGTTAACTATATTAACTTTTGCAATTGGTCACATGAGCGTTACAAAAGCTTTACAACAAATAAAACATTCTCATGCAAATTCGATTTTTATTCTATCCACCTGTGTTTGTATATGTATTTATGTAGGTGAGAGGAAAGGACCAGCATATGTGTGTATATATTGTATGTATATGTATATATGTCGCTGTAGTTTGAATTTGTAATTTAAATAAAACAAAAAAAGAATTTATTTGTATAAATAAAAAAACAAATATAATAAATAACAAATTATAATTGATACTTAAATTATAATTTTTTTTTTAATTATAATTTTATTAAATTATGGAATTTTGGAATTTTCATAACAAAAAGTAAAGTAATATTAGTTTATCAATTTTTTTTTATTATTTTTTTGTTCACTTTTTTCAATTAAATATTCGATTATTTTCATAAATATTTCAGAATTATTTATGCAAATTGTCATCACAATTTTACATATCCCCTTTAAAAAAAAAAAAAAACCAAAATTAATAACATACAATTAAACAAAAGAAAACTCAAATAAAATTTGTCACATGTTTTGTTTTTATTATACGTATATATTCGTCGAAATATACATAAATCAAATAAAAAGCACAATAAAATGAAATGGAAGTACAATTGTTACTTAAATAATAGAATATGTATGTATATATATATATGTTTATGTTTAAAATAATTAAGGCTTCTTTAGCAATAAATAAATGGGTATAAATAATAATGATATTTTGTGAGAGAACCAATTTAAATTGTTAAATTCATGAGAATGGGGCTAAGATATAAGGCTTGAGCGTACAATCATTGGGTATATGCATAAAAAATGTTGTTAAATTTATAACTTAATACGTGTATGAATAAGAAACAATTTGTTAACTAAATTAAAATGTATAACAATAAATTATAATAATATATTCTTAAATAAATCTTGATGCTTTTGTTGTTCGTAATGTTTGTTGTTTTTGTTTCTTGTTTGCAGTTGTTGTTTGTTGTTGTTGTAATTTATTTGGTATACAGGCAGCGAACGTTTCAAGCGTGTTGCAGTGGGCGGGCGAGAACAGGCGAGATTGGGGGGGCGTGGTCGTGTATACATACATATGTATGTATGTTAAATTGTATTGTGATCGTGAATAACACTAACACTCGTCACCATGGCGTTTAGGCTATACATATGTACGTATGTATACTAGTACAAATACATTTATATATAATATGCAATTAAATATTATATTAGGCTACAAATATACTTTAAATATTTTATATATGGTATACTATATAGTCTAGCTAATTGTTAGTGTGCGGCTAAATATGCTATAACTATGATTCTATTCTAGTTGAAGGACGACGAAGTTGTACGAGTACAAATACAAGTATCATAGCAACATTGTCATTATCATTATCATTAGCATTAATCATTATCATTATCATTATAATATTGTGATCACAATTTGACAAACGTCATCAACTCGCTGTGGAACAACTATTCACCGATGTACGTTCGTCATCAACATCCGAAATTACCTTCTTGAGCGCGGCGAGAACCTTATCGGGCATATGATCCTGCAGCATAACAGGTGATATGAGCACCTCATCGAAATCGGTTGAATCGGCCCATATCGCCTGATAGACCGGCTCCCGACTCTTTAGCACATTTCTGTAAACAAAGTAAGGGCAATTTGTTGCTATACATATCATGTACATCATGTTTCAGTCGGTTTATGTTAACAAATATTCAATTGTATTGCATTGCATTTTATTGTATTGTATTTTAATGTAGTTTAGTGTTAAATATACTATGCAAATGCTACAATATATTTTTTTTATTTTTATTTTATAAATACGTATTTACATATGTGCATCTACATATTTACAACGAGAAAACAAAACAAAAAAACAACTAAATATAAAAAAAAACTTAAACACAAATATCGTACTATATTATTAAAATGAACATAGTATTGTTTATATATTTAGTAGTTTAACTAATCATCTAGATGGGGGGATGGTGGGGGGTTGGGGCGTATATGTATGTTAATGAGGGGATTTATTTCAACTACAATTCAACATACGATTAGATCTAAACAAGACCAAAACAACCAGAGAGTTAAAGAAACAGCGGTGAGAAGAATTCTAATAATATTCATTTCGATTGATTTCGGTTTGGATTCTTCAAAGATCATGCAGCGCCAGCTACTAACTAATATTGTAAAATAATACATTTAAAATCAAACTTGGTAAATTATTGTATTTACTCGTTGCGTTTTTTGGCAATTGACAAGGAGGAGAGGGAGGGTCCTCAATGGGGAAACATGCGTCGCCTCATGCAATTGGCAAACAATAAGAGTTTTGGAAATCAAATTCACACTATCTACAAAAGATATATATATATACATATATATATATATATATATATAGAGAGAAAGACATATCGAGTGTATGAGAGAGAGAGAGATAAAGAGAGAAAGAGAGAGAGAGACAAGACAAGACAAGAACGAGTTGGTTTCGTTTGTTTGGTTTCTGATAAATCGTATTGTTCTTTTGTATATTTTGTATTCCTTATTTATTGGTATTTGTATTTGTATTTTTATATTCTATTATTTAATTGTATATTATAATCATCTATGTAATGGGCCTACCTCCAACCACTGTCGTATTTTTGCCTGAAAATAGTTATAAATAATTATTTTGATATACGGATTATTGGAATAGATTTACGTATTTGATTGGGAATCTGGGTGTAAAAACAAAATGAAACAAACAAACCCACTTGCAACTGTAAATACAATATGAAATATTTAACATAGGACAAAACAATTATATAATACGATAGTCAAGATTGCTCGACTACGAAATACCCTCTGTATGTGTATTAAAAATTAGGCCACAAAAACAATAATAATAAATTTATCAAAATGAACAATAATCTAAGAACAAAACAAAAACAAAAGATAATATATTTTATTTTAAACTTATTATATGAATGTATGTATGTATATACAGTATTTATTGTATGAGTACATGTATATACATACATTATTGTATATACATCAAATACGTAAAAGCATTTACGGAAGCGATTCAAATGCGCAAATATTTTCGAAATGTCAATATTTAAATCTGACAATGTTAGATAAGAATTGAATTGAATAATTTGTTTTGTGACTTTGAACTTTGCTTTGATAACGAAAAATACAAAAATGCAACATTTTAAGACATGTACGTACTATAGAAATAATTGCAATATATAAATATAATTTTAAAAAAAAAGCATGTATCTATATTTTGAGTTTAGTTTAATTTTTCTTTAGAATTGAATTAGAAATATGTTTGCATATCTGGGCATAAGTATCTGAGAGCTAAATCTTTAATTTAATCTTTAAAGTTGTTGTTTGCATTTTCATGAATCTTGAATCACTGTGCGGAAAAAACAAAAACAAAAAAGAAACCGGACATATTTCTGACATCATTGATGATGACTCAAATGGAGATTGGCGACGCAGCTTACAGCTTGCTGATAATTTAATATTAATGTAAAAAAATAAAACAAAAATAAAAAAAAAAACAAACACACACACACACACACTATCAATTAGAGTATGTGCGTCAAAACAGATTACAAATCAGATTTAAGCCCAAAGTCAAAGTCAAAATCGAGATCGTTATCGTTATCGTTATTGGAATTGAAATTGGAATTGTTATCGAAAAGGGAAAATTAACAAAAACAAAAACAAAAATCAAAAATTGATAAGAGCAATATGTTATACCATCAAAATGAACTTATTATATTAATAAGATTAATAATCGGATCTGATGTGGAACTGATGTGTCACATTTACTCACTCATCGGGCTTGGGATGATGCCGCACAATGTGTATGATGCGGCCGGGCGGATATAAGGGCTGGTGTAGTGTTAAAGCTATTGAGCTATCCGTTGGATGCGCGCTGGTGGAACGCGCCGTGCCGCGCTCCTGAAGCACATAAGCATAAGTACAAAAAATTGAATGGGGGAAGCCTTTGAAGGACATAAGTATATAAATAAATAAATAAATGGATTTACCTCTTGATACTGATTGATGTGCGTGTCCTGCCCAGACATGTTAACCACAGAGGTCGGCTCGGGACCACAGCCACAGCAGATGACCGAGCACGAGATGGTCTTCCACTAAAAATAAAAACAAAAACAAAAACATAAACAAAATTTTCAAAAAATTCAAATTCATATGTAAATGGGAATTTGGTTTTCATCTAAACCGGTTCGAGCTGCAGTTTTTTTTTGTTTGGTTTACACTACACTGAAAGAAATCAGTTGGTCATAAAAATTATGTGTTGCTATGACGCACCTTGGGATCCACACTGCGCTGTATGGCATTGATAAGATCCGCGCGCAGCGCCTCCATTTGATTGAGGCCAATGCGTGGCACAACATCTTTGCCGAGCACTACGGACGTTATAAATGATTTGGAGTATTCCACAGCTGGCATGCTGAGCAATCCGCCTGGTGGCGAATAGCTGAAGCATTGCAATGTCGGATGGTCCGGCTTAAGTAATATGGCTAAAATTGCAGCGGTGCCAGCGCCAAGTGAATGGCCAACAAGTACCAGATCAAAGGTATGCGTCAAACGGTCAGCATTATGTTGCAGGGCGCGCTCGATGAGATTCTCTTGTTGCAACTTGTTGCGTATGTAAATTGCCGCCTGCACCATCCCCTTGTGCCCAAGCCAATCATCACGCGGCGGCTGCAGTGGCAATACCTCACCCTCAGCATTCAGATCGGTTAATATATCCTTCATGCTCAACGTGCCACGTATGCTGATCACAATCTTTTTTTGCGTATAATCGATGGCCACAAAGAACGGCGTCTCACCCACATCCACATGGTATGTGGCATAAACGATGTCAATATCGCCAATCTGCAGGGTCTTCTTCAGTGCTGCATAATTGCAATAACAGCAATTATCTTGGATGACCTCGCCATCGCCACCGCTACCGCAACAGCAGCCGAAACATCTGTGGATGTGGATGTGGATGCGGATGAAGTTGAAACAAGATAATTGATACGGACAAAAAAACAAAAACAAAAGTTAATTAATAATTGCAATCAATCAGAAAAATCTATAAGTGGCATTAACATTATAATTGTTGAAATGTTTGTTTGATACAATTTTTCAAAAATTAAATTTAAACACTTGAAGCACGTATGTACATAACAACAATACATAACAACAATTTATAATAAATTTCTGGTAAGAAGGCATTTATTCATATTCATATTTGTGGCCAATAATTACGTAATACTCACTTGAGCTCGGGCAGCAGATGCCACATTTTGGTGCGATTAATGATGACGTACATGGGCCAACCGTAGGCGCCCTGGGCGAAATACATATAGTGTATGACAGTCTGAAAGAAATCATAATTTTTGGCATCGTTGAGTGCTAGGAACTGTGTACGCTCCGTGATTGGAACACCGCTGAGGAACTCGTATGTGCCATTCTTTCGCTGTCTGACAATTGCCTCCCGTTCGAGACGTTGAAATTTACGTAATAGCACCAAGCCGGCAACAACATCCGATGGCACAACATCCAGTTCACGAAAAAAATCACTCAACAGACGCGCAATGTCCGTAAAGGAATTTCGATTTCGTTCCGAGGATCCCATACAACAGAAGAGCAAACGGCACCGATGATCCCAACTGTCCTGATAAGCGCGCATCACTTTGCTTGATCGATTTGTATATATGAAGATTTTTAATAAGGTTTTATTGTCATTTATATAATATATATGATTATATATGATATATAAATGTGTATGGTATATACCGTTGTCGCCAGTTGCGATTCATGCTGTTGCTGCGTTTGTAATTGAATCGTGACTCAGTCTCTCGCATGGAGCGTTGATATTTCTTCATCTTGACCCAAGAGCGACCAGCTGCATCAAATGTGCACCAAATGGTTATCAAAGTGATGAACAGCAGTGTCCAGTTGCAAATGATGATTGCTACATTGCAAGAAATTAACAAACAATGATCAATACATATACATACATATGTATTGTATAATATAATATGTTAAATAAAATCCTTAAACTTAATTCACATACCAATGAAAATCTTTTTGGCCTCATCGAGTGGCGCCTCCATATAATAATTCGATAGCCAAATTGAGCCCATGACCAGCCATGCAATATCAAATAATATCACCACTGTTGCATAGAATTTGTTAATAAACATTTAATAATATATACAATATTGTATATTTTAATATATTATATTTAACAAAAAACATATACTTACAGCTCTTAAGATATATCCATATATTGATGGATGTGCGCGCCTCGGAATCTAAAATGCTGCCGCGCATCGAGATCACACAAATGCCTATTTCTACACATATTGAAACTGAATAAAAGATAAAACATAATACAAACAGCCAACAAGGGACGACAGATAAATAAATTAATTAACTATTCTGTATAATAATATAATTTACTTACAGAAAAGTATTAACAAGTAGCCTATTAAATGGTAAAATAATAACTTTACACTTAAAATACTCGTATTGTACTCAAATAAAACTAACGAGACGGCGACAAGGACAAAGCTAGAAAAAAAAATAATTAAAGGATTACTCCGAGAATACATTAAGGATTTCGTAAAGTCACCTTATAAAGTGTAGTGCTAAAAGAAATGCACCTGGCACCACCAGATCATCAGAGCCCACAGACCAGCGACGTCTGAAGACCACAAGTCCAGGCATCTGAAATGACAGGAAAACAAACATAGGCTAAGGATCAAAGGATTCTTTAGACAACGTACAACAACCGAAAAAACTAATCGATTTATTTGCAATTAATTAAAAATAAATATATATAAATATATAGTATTATTATTGGAATATATTTATAAATGATAAGATAAATGATATTTAGTTAAGTAAATTTATTTGATCAATTTTAATTATTTTGATATATTGTATTTAAGTAAAAATATTATGTGAAATTGTAAACATTTTGCATTTATCTATAACATATTTTCCATTAAAAAATCCAAATACAAATACAAATACAATTATTTTTTCTGTTTCTGTTTCTGTTACTAATATTACTATTAATATGGCAATACAGGACTGACATTTCCCCGTGTCTGTCAAAGTGTCAGTAACAGTTAAACTTTAAATCGTTTGTTCCACCCACACACACACAAACACACACACACACACAAACGCACACACACACACAAACACACACACACACACACACAAGAGCAACAAATAATGTACGTAACAAAGTTTTATCCAACTTTAACACCTTCAACTTGTGCCATAGACAGCTTAAGGTTACCTCCTGCATACCATATACATACATACACACATACATAGATACGAGTATGTACATCTAGAAAATAAACCATGTAAAACAAAGTTGCAAACATAACAGCCAACGGTGGGTGGGTGAGTGGGTGGGATGGGTGGTTGTGCTTAGTTTAGTTTAGTTTAGTTGAGTTGAGTTGAGTTTAGTCGAGTCGAGATAGGAATGATATTAAATTAGCTACATACATAAAGTTATTTATGTTTATGTTTATAACATTCCAAGTGTATGTTGTTAGTGTGTGACAAGGCCTTTAAAGTTGCCAATGAACCCGTTTCCATTTTCGTGACAAGCAAATATAATATTCATCGTTAATCTTCTTAGAATGAAGAAATTCTTACCTTCTTTGGATATACAGTTGATAATAATATATGTATATTTATTTCAAATCAAAAAATAGAAATAGTTCAAATGTTGAAATAACAAATAAGAAATTTTAAAATATAAAAAAAAAAAGTTTCAAATGTTTTTACAATTAAAAATAACAAATAATAAAAAATTTAACAAAAAAAACAGAAATGTGATTTCTAATCTCTTTTTTTTGCATCTAGTTTTGTATATTGTACATACTATAACTAAAAAATCAAAGATAGTTCAGCCATAATGAAAAATATACCATACATATTGTATATAGTATATGTATATACATACTTTTCTAAATACAATAGATATATACGAAAAACAAAGGCATAAACATATACTACTCGATTTCGTCATGTGCGTCTAAAATACCTGGTAATTTTCAAATATTATAAATAAATCGAATATTTCGCGTGTATTTTCCTTTTCTTTTCTTGGTTTAATTTTTTTTTTTAATACAAAAACATGTGTTAAACGTATGTACGTATAGGAAATCAACATAAAAGCAAGACTTGTTTATAGTATTTTTTATTTTTACACCAAATTTATAGCTCATTGTGTTTGTCACATCCAAGACCCCACCTCTCTCTCTCTCTCTCTCTTTTCCCCTCTGCATCTCTCTCTCTCTCTGCATCTCTTTCTCCCTCTGAAACTCACCCTTTCTTTCTTTCTTTCTGTCCCTTCCTTTAAAAATCGTCCACATGGCCGGAAAATTCGTGTCTAATCGTTTCAGGAAAACTTTTTTGTTTTTCGTTCAATTGGACACGTTTTCATTTCATTTCCATATCAATTTATTATTGACGGGAAAATTAATTTTTGTTGATTGATTTAATAATTTTGTGCATAATATTGATTGAAATGCATTTTTTTTTTAAATGAAATTAAAATTTGCTTTTACCAAGCGGACGATGCTATAAAAATATTTAATTAGAATATCAAATTCAATTTTTGGAAAATTCACTTTAACGCCCAGAAAATGCGATGCATGAGAAATTGTTTTAAAAATGTTTTTTTTGAATATTTGTTGAGAGAAAAAAAGGAAAAACCAAATTTAATGGAGACGTAGCATTGCACGCCAGGTATTGGGAATAGGGCAAACCGGATTTTATAATAAACTTGTAATAATTTCAAAAATGGATCGGTAAAAAGTGTGCATGGAATATTAAATGAAGCTCCAATCAAATCAAATGCATTGACAAGTTCGATAAAAGCAATTGACAAAGCACAACTAGGGGATACCCTCGGAAAAAATGCAAAGCAGAGTTTTGCAATAAATACAAAAAAACAATAAGCATTAAAATAATATTTGAAATAGAATAAATAATTTTGCATTTATATGCAACCTTCCCCCCCCCCCCGTCCCCCTCTCCATCCCGCATCACAATCATTAACCAATGTCGAAATCTAATTACAAAAATCAAATATTTATAACAATATCGAGGGCAATTTCCATACGGTAAACTAATAGGAAGGACCATTGGTAATTGCCAAAGCTCTTTGCCCATTTATCTAGCTAGATAAACCAGAAGCTATTGAATAGAAAACTTTTACCTTATTACGATTGTGTCGATTTGTCAATTTGTCAGTTTATACTATTACAAAAACAAAACGAAGCAAAACAATGGGAAAATACTATAATATAAAATATAAATATATTGTATATGAACATGGATATGGGAACTATGGCTTGTGGCTATATACACGTACACATACAGATACAGATATACATATGGGGCCTGACATTGCCCTCAATAAATGGGGGCTCTGTGGCTTCAAATTATTATATTTTATATATTTTTATTTTTGCACTTTGCGCTTGTCTGGGACAAAAGCGTGGCCATCGAGCCATGACCGTTGCCATTAGCGCCAGGCCGATACCATACCATACCATACCATATGGTTCGATACAGTGCGTCCGTGACGGTGTGAAAGCCAACGAATGTTTCATGTAAATGTCGCAATTGATGGCAATTACATGGATGGATATGTATATTCTAATATCTGTGTATGTACATACATTTATATAAAATATATGTATATGTCAATATATAACATACATGCTATGGTACATTAGGCATTATAAATTATTTAGTTATGGCCATAACGAATATTGGTAATTCTTATTATTACGCTTATTGGTAAAATAATTAAATATTAGAGCCAATTGCCCACAAATCGCATATAATATACTATAGCATGCAATGTGCATACATATAGTACATACCAGCATACATACATATATAGTAGATAGATCACAGCTCGATTATATTGAACCCTCAGATACGGTGATAAGATAAGTTCGAACATGCAACAGTCAAAACAGTCAACAATCTTATCAATGCGATACAAACTTGTGTCCAATTATCTAAATGAATTCTAGCCATGGCTAAAATCATCAGATAAACTAAATAAATATTCCATTTGCAATTAACTATTGTATATACAATTACAATTTATTGATTAAAGCACAATCTCATTTTATGGATGAATTATTAATCTTTAATAATAAATGGTTTTTACTTTTTATCAAATGTTTCAAATAATTATTAATAAATAATATTAATACAATAATTAAAAACGAAAGAAAGAAAGTTTCTTCGAATGCAAATACATTTTCAATAATAAAAAAAGAAATGTGAAAGCAACTGTAGAGTTTTGTTTCGAAACATAACAAATGTTGTTTTTACTTTATTAAAATAAGAAAATAACAAAAAACACAAAAAAAAGATAATAAAAATTGCATAACAAAATTAAGTTTCAAAATTTGTAATAATGGTGAAAGTTGTTGAGGATATTTTTGGGATTGCAACGAATCCGTTTACTCGAAAGGCTCAGGTGGTGCGTCGCTATACGATAAGCAATTCGAATCATTTATCTGTGGCCATAATACAACTGGGTGCGACTATACAGAGCGTCACCTGCCCGGATGCCTATCATAATGTCGAGGATGTTGTTTTGGGCTTTGATGATATTGCCGGTTATACGACGGAACAGGAGAAACTATTTGGCTGTACACTTGGCCGTGTTGCGGATCGGGTAGCCAATGCTGAGTTTTTCATGGACAGGCGCAAGGTTCGATTGACCAAAAACTATAAAGATGAGCATCATATCGATGGCGGCACAATTGGATTCAATCAGATTATTTGGGACCTGCACATGATTCGTCCAGATGGCATTACCCTAATTCATGAGTCAGCCCATGGCCATGAGGGCTATCCGGGCAATTTGACCGTCCTATTGCATTACACCATGGACGATGACAATCATTTATATATGCGCATTGAGGCACGTACGGATCACACTACGCCCGTTAATATCACCAATCATTGTTATTTCAACTTGGCCGGACAGAAGGCTGGACAAAAGGGATTAGGTGAACACCGGTTGGTCATTGCCGCTGATCATACAATCGAAACGAACGATGATTCCATGCCCACGGGACGTTTTGCTCGAGTTAACAATACCGTATACGATATGCGTGTACCAGCCTTTATTGGTGATCGATTACGGCAATTTGAAAATAAAACTGTTCCCGGCTTTGATGTATGCTATGCCATTGCTACGGATTTCGATGCGAATGTATCGCATTTCATTGGACGCTTCTTGCATCCGGAATCTGGCCGATATTTGGAAATATATAGCAATCAGCCGGGTCTGCGATTTGAAACATCAAACTACTTTCCGGATAATACACGCGATGAAGAGCCCATCATGGGCAAAGATTGTGCACGGTATTATAAACATTCTGGGTTTAGTGTTCAGTTGGAAAAGTTTCCCGATACGATGAATAATCTTGATTTTCCCACTGCATTCATAATGCCCAGTGAATTATATTTCCATGAGACTATTTACACATTTGGCATACAGGAGTCCTGGAAATGCTGTGCACTACCCGAGGAGCTCGAAGAACTTGGTGAAGATATTGTTAGATACACATAGTTACCATATCTATCACGACCTAAGTGTATGGATATATCTATTTATTTTCGTTCTGTTTTTGGCGTCTAAAAATCTAAACTAATATATAACTAAATTTGAAATAAATTATGCATTTAAATCATTATTTTATTATATACCATATCTTTAAGTTTAAGTTCTAAAAATACAGGTAACATCAATTTCTAATTAATCAGTTAATCATTTTATATTAAAATTGCTTGATTCATTGTCATTGGCAATTACTTAAAAGTCGTTCATAAAACGTGGCTAACTATCTTATGAAGTATATTTCATTTTAATTTCTCAATTTCTATAGCTTCATTCTCATTCTCGTTCTCATTTCGGTTTGCTGCCCTCTTTGGGTTAATTGCACTGGTCACACGTTCTGGGCGCAGTTTGACGAGTTCCTGCACAATGTCGGCGGATGATTTGGAGTTCCCCAACGAGTATGTGTATGTGTATGGTTCGAATTTTTGTTATTGTTCTTGTTTTTACATAGTTTTCCCATTTACGTGACGTGCTCGGAACCAATTAAAAAGCTGAAATGCCGGTGAAATGCCAACCCAACAATGTTTGCGTCAAGTTTATTGGTCCACCCATAGGCATATGTATGTACATACTATTTACATAAATAGACATATGTACACACATATCTTATAAGTGCATGTATGTATGTATGTATGTATGGTATGTTCGTATGTATATGAAAATTTGCGAATGTCGTAAAATCTTTTAGAACGTGTGGAGCACGCAACGAGCTGCTAATGTGTGTAGATTATCCAACAATTTCGTTGGCTTTTGATTTCCAATTACAGTTCTAACTAATTGTTATTGTTATTTTTGTGATTTTGCAATATAAAATGATGTAATGCACAAATACAGATTATTTCAAATACAATAATAACACTAACAACAAATAACACACACACAAATCAATATAATCAATCGAATTACACATTTTAGCAGACAGCAGACAGTTTTATTTTCACATTGTTTAATAAAAAATAATATATTAAATATTAGTAGATTAACTTTTGTTATGATAAGATGTTAAAATTGGATTAAAATACTATAATTTATAATGTTTAATCCACCGACTAGACTAGCTTTCAATTTACAAAATCTATCGACAAAATCAAGTCAAACAAAGCTCAGTTTAATGCTAATTTATTGTCCATTTAGGTCTATTAGTTCACTTTTTACATGATGTATGTATGCACATACGTTCAACATTTGCATATGTACATACATACACATACACATTGTAAATTTATATTTTTAAACTTAAAAGTGGCGTCATAAAAACAATGGCATCACCATCAGAGCAGCGTGTCAAGCGGAAACCAAATAAAATGCCACATTTCGTAGAACGCACACAGATGCATACATACATACATACATACTCAGATACATACAAACGCCAGGAATCGTGGGGACGTGTGTCTTAAACCGAATTCAAGGGTTTAAGAAAGCCACTGAGACAGAAACCGAACGAAAAGTTGTGGTAAAAAGAAAAGTTTTATAGCCAAAGCATGGTGACAAGTCGATGTCGGCGATGATATAAAATCATATATTGCATATGCCAAGGCTGACTAGCCACAAAATACAACACACACATACGTACACATGCATGTATATACATACGAGGGTAATTTCAATGGTTTATGGTCTATGGCCACGCTAAACAATTATCGGTTAATTATATTATATACCAAAATCACATATCAGGTAATTAAAAAATTGAAATTGAAATTAAATTGTTTATTGACTATAAATAAAAGAAATGTGATTTTAAAATTCTATTGTACTTGAACGCATCTCGCAACCGTCTGTCGAAAAGAATTTACTTTCAAAAATGATATAGGTACTAAATACCAACCAGCCTTTCCCCATCCCCCACCACCCCCCTCGCATCACACCCCTCGAGTTGAAAACGTTAGTTTATGTATGCGATTTATTTTTGTTGTTGTGCTACTCACTTGATATTTCTCACGTATGTATATGTATGTACATATATAGTTACATACAGTATGCAGTATGTGGATGTGGTCATTATGTCTCTCAATATATGTGTGTGTGTTTATGTGTGCGTGTATTCATATACTATTCCAGAGTTTATCTAATGATATTACCACACTCTCGGCCGCAGGCATTAAAGTTTATTTACTTCGCTGTGTGTTTGCGAATGTATGTATGTTACATACAAGCATATGTACATACATGTACATGCCCAGTATGTATACATATAACAACATAATACTTATATACGCGTATGTATGTACGTTGGTCAACATTTTTAATTTCTTAGCTGCTTTTATCGCATTTTAGCATTCGCTGTGGTTATGGTATTCAAGGGAATGTGGCCAAAACAAAACTCATGCAAGGAACGCGATGTATGAACATATATGTACATACTCGTATGTATATGAAACTATGTACATACGTTCGTATGTGCATGCCTGTGTGTAGATATTTTTTTCAAAACGAAATCCCACAAAACAACAATAAACTCACTAAGACGCTCTCAGGCTTCCGTGTCCTTGTTCCTGTCATATACATACATACATACATACATACATACATACGTACATACATACATACATATAATATGTTGTATGACGAGTATATGGTATGCGAGTGCCAAAAGCAAATGGTGTACGATTTCAACAAAAGGAAGACAAAAGGAAACGTTAAGCCAAGCGTAAATATGTACATGTATGTATGTATATACAGGTATCCCTCGTATAACGCGGTATTATACAACGCGGTTTCGATATAACGCGATTTGGAAAAAAATTCGGTTT